>JBCAUI010348407.1:0-14977 GCA_038406195.1 Haplosyllis anthogorgicola | reverse complement strand
CCCCTACGGGCCAAAATTTCTTCATTTTCATGCAGTTTTTAGGGATTTTTGCGCTAAAATCGGGTAAAAATTGGGGCACCCCAAGGTTGGCACCTCCCCTACGAGAAATCCTGGATCCGCCACTGCCTGATATCACAATGTTAAAATGAATTGTTAGACTTTCTCTAGTACAGATCATGAAATTATATATTGAAAGTTTAGCACATAGCAAACAATTGAATTTCATGCTGAGCTTATTCAATTCAGTCATTTCATGATCTGGACAGGTATCTCTGTGAAATAAACATTTAGGATTGGGCGGATCCGGGGGGCAGTTTTTTTCGGTTTTTACGCAAAAAGTGGGAAAAAATTAGGACGCCACGACGTACGAAGAATCCTGGATCCGCCAGTGCCACTATTTAATATTTCAGGCAGGTTTATCATATCGACCTACAAATTTATTGTGGCATGGTGCGAATCATGCGTAGTGTGAAACTTCTATCAAACAGAGGAAAGACCAGCACAGGAAGAAGCCAGGAAATCAACTTTCCCAGGAACTATTTGTTTTTGCTTCTTGTTTTTGTCTAGTTTGAGACAGATTTGTAAGAAATGATGCCGTTTCCTTTATTAATTAATGCATCACATCATTGCAGGGCAGCTATAAAGAAAGCAAACTGTTTTATAACATAGCAAACATAGCAAACATAGCGAGGTAGATCTAAAATTTGTTTCCAATTTTTAATCAGTTATTTTGATAGTATATCACAGTAACGATTAGGGTTCCTTAAATGATTGACCTTGCCAATGTAAACAAACAAGTATTACATAGAAAATCGAGTCAATTTATTTATTTAAGCCTGCACAGTCTCCTAAAAGTGGGCGATAATAGAGCCTTTTAGGCCTCCATGCATGACTGACTTCTTTGCACAATTAGGACAAAGTGTATTGAGGGTCATGATCTCCGTATCTTTCCGTTATAAATCTCTGTATCGATAGATTAAATTTTCAGGTTAAAATGTGGCATTTTTATAATTTTTTGAAATCGTGTACCCTGTCAAACCATCTTGATACAGGTTGGTGCTTCTCCAGGAAAGTAATTTTGCCATAATTTTGTACTATCTTTCCTAAACCTAAGATCAGAAAAAATCTTTAATTAATTGTTAAAACTGATATCACTTACGAGTTTTTTCAGTATAACAGGTATAGCTTCGTGAAGTGTCGAAATAACAATTTACTTATTTCAGTGATGTCATGCTATGACATAAAGCCATGCATTCACTGTCAATATTATGGCTGAGCATAACCTGAATCACGGTGCAGTTGAACCACATTAACGTTTTTACGCCCCAATAAAATTTCAAATCAGGAAAAAAAATAGTAAATATAAACAACTTTTCTCATTTTGTTCTGTAGATTAATATCGAGACTGAAATGAACACACAGTAAGATGGAACAGACGGCAGAGAAAAGAAAGGACGTGTGTGAGAAGTGTGACATGATGTTTGATTCTGAGGACATGTTGACAAAGCACCATCTCATATGTGGTAAGAGAAAACGATACGTGTATCATATATCCAGCACTGTGTGCCCAAAAGACATTGAAACGATTGGTCGTGTGTTGACGCAATATCATGATGTGGAGATAGTGGTGCATGCCGGGGATGTAGAGCACAGGTTAACAGAATATCATGATGATGATTATACAGTAGCAATTGGCGAGAAGAAACCAGCTCAGCAACAGAAAGTGATTCATAATGGTGAGATACCACACAAGCTGACAGAACAGAATGATGATAGCACATCAACAAATGTAGAGGAGAAGCCAAGGTATTTAACCCAAGACAGTGAAGCAAACGCATTGCCAGAAGATGCTCAGATGATACACAAGTTAACATTTAAATGCCATGACTGCAATAAAACGTTTGAAGATACCACTGAGTTCGACGGGCATGAGTGTAAAGTGCACAAGAAACCCAGTACAATCACATGTTATCAGTGTTACGAAGTCTTTAATAGCAAATCAGACATAATAAAGCACTGGAAAACTGATTGTAATCAAAGTTCAAATTTAACACAATCTCAGGGTGAAAATACGCATAATGGTGACATTGCACACGAAATGCAGCAGAATGAGCATGTACAGTGCAATCACTGCGGTGGAATGTTTAGTAATGAATCACGTCTGAAAAGGCACAAGCGCAAAGTACACAGGGAGTACAGAGCATACAGATGCCCACGGTGTAAGGAATTGTTTAACGGCAAGAATGATCTCGTGATACATTGGCAAAATTATTGTGGCGTCAAGCCTAAATTAGAGCATTATTCAGTTGAAAGCAACAAGATACATGATGGAGATAAGCTGCGTGAGTTTACTGAACTTAACACAAATAGAAACATATTTGTAGATAGAAATGAGGCAGTGAACACGTCAACACAACATCAAAATGAAATTGCACACATTGACAATGGTGAGATACAACAAAACTCTGCACCAGAAGAAAACAGTTTTCAGTGCAATCACTGCAGTGATTATTTTACAGAAAAATTACATTTGATGAAGCACAAGCGCAAGATGCACGGAGAATACAAGGCTTACAAATGTCCAAGATGTAAGAAGTTGTTTAAACATAGGCATGATCTGTTGACTCATTGGCCGATTCATAGTGATAAGAATCACATTTTTACCCATCATGGTGATGAAAGTAGCCGTGTACAAATTGATGAAGCACCTCATAATTCTGCACAACACCAAAATGGAAATGGACTGAAAAATGATGGCACAATACCACAGGGGACAGCTGTGCAAGATGTGAATTTTGAGTGTAGCCATTGCAATGAAACATTCACCGAGGAAGCACATTTGGAAAAGCACAAGCGAAAAATGCACAGAGAACATAAGGGTTATAAGTGTCCAAAATGTGATGAAATACTGAAGCACAAGAGAGATCTGGTGAAGCATTGGCAAAGTCATTGTGATCAAGATGACGATTTAACAGAACAGCAGGATGAAAATAATGACATACTTGATAAGGTGAAATTACCTGAACTAAATAAGCATCATGACAAAAAGTCGCTGATACAAAATGGGGAGATTGAACAAAAATTGATGGAATACGAGAATGAAAATGTAGAGGCACAGAATACAGATGACATGCCTCATGACTCAGTGGACCAAGGTCAGCGTATCCGATGCAAGCATTGCCGTGAAACGTTTGTAGATAAATCAGAGTTGGAAAAACATAAGCACAAATTTCACAGAGTGTACAAATGCCGTGAATGTAAGAAATCATTTCGGCATAAAAAGGATTTGAAACTGCATATGCAAAATCATGGCACACAAAATGATGAGTTAACAAGACATCAAGATGAAAAAAGTGACAACATTTCAAGAGACATAAAGAATGAAATGTTGCCAGAGACTTCAACGCATGATGAATCATATGAACACGCTGAAGAAGAAGCGGATGAAAGCGATCTCCTAGACCCACCATTTCAACCAGAAGAAACAGTGCCTAAAGAGAGGCATGTGCGCGGTAAAAAACCATACAAATGTGATCAGTGCGAGAGATCATTCGGTTACAAGGGGAATCTTACAACGCACATGAGGCTGCACAATAACAAGAACTTGCTTGCCTGTGAGATTTGTGCGAGGCAGTTCACAAGTAAAAGAGACTTGATGAAACATGCACTGACACATAGTGATGAGAAACCCTACAAGTGTGAATACTGCAATAGAACGTTTAGGCAGAATGGAACATTGACTGCTCACATGAGAACACACACTGGTGAAAAACCTTACAAGTGTAGTCAGTGTGACAAAAGCTTTCCCGACAATTCATCTTTGGTCAAACACATACACATGCATAATGGTGACAAGCCATTTCAGTGTGAACACTGTAAGAAGTGCTTTGCACGGAAATGTTACTTAGCCGTGCACTTGCGTATACATAGTGGTGAGAAGCCATTCAAATGTAGCCAATGCGACAGGGCTTTTTCTACTTTCTCAACATTAAGCACACACGTAAGAATACACACAGGCGAGAAGCCATACCAATGTGGCGTGTGTGGCAAAGCATTTACACAGAAATCACAGTTGTGCTATCATGTACGCATACACACTGGAGAAAAACCTTATAAATGTGCTGAGTGTGGCAAAGCATACAGGGACAAAGTTAGCCTGGTTGAACATATGCGCACACACACTGGAGAGAGACCATATCAATGTGTTCAGTGCAATAAAACGTTTCATGCAAGATCCGCATTATTTGCTCATAAATTGACGCATAATGATCAAAAAGCATATCAGTGTAAGGTTTGCAAAAAGGCATTTATCTCCAAATCTGCTTTAAAAATGCACATGCGCATACATAGTGAAAAGCCATTCAAGTGCGAAATTTGCAAGAAAGCATTCATAACAAACGCAGATTTAAAGAAACACACCCGAATACACGGTGGGGAGAAACCTTACAAATGTGAGGAATGTGAAAAATCGTTTTATACCAAATGCTTGTTAAAGATCCACATGCGCAGACACACTGGTGAAAGGCCATACAAGTGTCAGTTGTGTGAAGCTGCGTTTGCCGAAAGGTGTAATTTAAAGGAACATATGTTGAAACACAGCGGAGAAAAACCGCACATGTGTAACTTCTGTGATAAATCATACGTGAAGAAAGCAAGTTTGATGGCACATATCCGAACACATACTGGTGAAAAGCCATACGAGTGTGAGGTGTGCCACAAAACATTTACATGGAAAACCGGTTTCAACAATCATAAGTTGAGACACAAAACTGAGAAGGCCCATCAGTGTACTGACTGTGATCAAAGCTTTGCGCAGAAAGCTGACTTGAAGAAACATATGTTGGTGCACAGTGGTGTGAAACCACATCAATGTGACGTGTGCCGCAAAACGTTCACAACAATTTCTAACGTGATATCACATATGAAAACACACACTGGCGAAAAGGCGTATAAATGTGAAGTGTGCGACATGCCGTTTGCGTGGAAATCGGCTTTGAAGTTACATCTGCGAACGCATAGTGGTGAGAAACCATACAAGTGCACAGAGTGTGATGCATTATTTTCCGTGAAACATGCCCTGGACGTTCACCTGCGCACGCATAGTGGTGAAAGACCATACAAATGTGCATACTGTGAAAAGGCATATACACAAAGGCATTCCTTGATCAAACATTTGAAGAAACATAATGGTAAAAACCCACATAAGTGGGATGAATGTGATGAATCATTTGAGGATAAAGGGACGTTGGATGCACACATACTTATACACAGTACGGAGGAAAAGCCACATTAGTGTGATCTGTGTAAGAAGGTCTTCAGCAACCGAGCTAATCTCGATGCACATATGAAGATCCATCTGGAGCAGAACATTTTCATGTGAAAACTTATCACAATTGAATTCACTTTTGAAAATATGATACACATTTAATAAAGAGAGATGTATGTACTTCGAAAAAATGCAAACATATTGCTAGAGTGGTATACATGTAAAAGTGGATCACCAAAGTGTAGTTACCAAGTTGTTGCAGGAACCTGAAAAAAGTCATGTTCATAAACTTGTGCTGTTAAGTGATATACTAATCATGGTGGGCGATTAAAGAATAATACATTGAGGATTGCATCATATCTTGTGCTTACTTGCCGTAAAGAATGTTCTCTCGGAAATAAAATCACAGAAATAATGATAGAAAAACAAACGATACGTGACAATGTTTGCTGTACTGCTGTGCTGAAATTGTTTTAATAAGAAATTTTTCTGCCTCGTTTAAATATGTACAATGCTTCTGCTTATGTTGGAACTTTCATAAAATTTTGGAAATAAGTTCTAACAAAGGGTAAATATCATGTGGGCGACTCAAGTCCGACTTGGATGTTTACTATATTTTTCTACGTCAAGAAGTAAATTGTGACCCAAATTGAGTAACATTTCAGATGATCTTGTCTCTTTTTCTAGAAAAGTGCATTTGAAAATCCCACAGGTAAAATGGTAAAAGGTGATTTGAATTTCAATTTAAAGACCATGTCAAATTGTTGTCTTATGGGAAAATAAATCGTGGGCCGACTATACCAGCTACCTGTGTAAGTTTTCCGTTTGCAAATAAATGTGAAATGTTTCACGCCTCGACCACAGTGAGTATAACTTAAGTTGCCCGTAGCTGTTTAACGTCAAACATACTGCATGGCAAAATCTTAATTTTTTTGGAAAACTTGACTGTCATTTTGAAATTTTAGAGGAAAGATTAAGGTTGAGGCCTGTTTGCAAGACGTGGCATTTTCGGAACTTGCTTGTAATATATGTGTATTTGAAAAAAAAAGTAGTATTTTCTAGATGAGATATTTGTTTACTTACAGTTATAGTTACTTACTATTGTTATTGTTACATACTTACTTATAGTTACTTACAGTACACTAGTTTATTTTATGGATAAATAGTCTTTTTTTTTTGAATGTGCGTGGCTATTTGGTTAATCACTTTACATGATGGTATTTCATGTTTATTTTAAGGGCATCCTGTTTTAAAGGCACATGTTGAGAAGAATTAATTTGTTAAATCTATGATTAAAAAAAAATACTGAAAAAGATTAACACAACAATGGTTTAAGGTAGAAAGGTACCAAATTTTGTAAAATAGCTAGAAATAAAGTAGAATAATTGCTATTATTAATGTTTATCTTTCATGAAAACAAGTCACTTTTAGAAAGCAGTTTCATTGTAAGTTGATTTTGGGTGCTGATGACAATTTCAGATGGCATATCGAAACCCTCTTGAGAGGGCACTCCAGTTTTACGGGCAGTTTGACTTCAAGTTTTTACTGCCCTCTCAAGAAGAGTTCTACTGAACATCCAAAACTACCAATTGAAAGTGTTGTTAACGTTCTGCTCAAGGAAAATTGTTTATTCACGTTTAAAAGCGGTGCAAAATATATTACACTCCTCCCCGGATATACCGATATCGGTTATATCGATATCCCGCTTATATCGATATTTTTTTTAATTAATTGGCAGAATTTTCCACAAATGTTCATAAATTTAACATTAAAGTGAATGGGACTTGCAATAATTATTATTTATTAATTATGGGACTTAAAATAATTTTTATTATGTCCCATTCATTCGTAAATAAATATCTGAACATTCATAAATTTATGAACATTTGCAGAAAACTCTGCCAATTAATTTCAGAAATAATAATAATAATAATAATAATAATAATTTACTAAAATAACACAACATATGAAATTTTAGTAGGAAAATGTGACAAATGTATCAGTATTACTCTCAATACAAGATATTTCTACTTGACATTACATCTGTACATTATAAAAATAAAAGATAAAATATCTGTGGTCGTAAAAGAAATTTTGAATTATGAATTTAAGACACTTCCAATAGTCCTAGGTAAGGCGTAACTATGGGCACAGACAGTAGGGATGACCCTGAAACATATTCCATTGAAAAGTATTTTTGGAAAAAATATCGATAGAACATCTTATATTGATATTCTTCCCACTTTTCCCCACTTATATCGATTCCACTTACATCGATATCCCGCTTATATTGATACTTTTTTCCGCACCAAAAATATCGATATATCCGGGGAGGAGTGTATCGATATAAGCAGGATATCAATATAAGTGGAAAGTTGGCAAAAATATCGATACATGTATTTCTTTCAAATTTGACTTTTTACTGGGGTATGAGTTTCATAAGGTCCAAGAAGAAATTTTAAAAGCAAAATCTGCACTTCATTGAAGTGACTTATGTCAGTTATTTATCTACATCATTTCTTTGTTTGAAGTGATCTATTGAGCAATTGAATTGCAAGAAGCGGGGAAATTAACATTAGGGTCAATGGAAGAAATTTGGCGGGGGATTTTTTTTCGATATAAGCGGGATATCGAAATAAGCGATATCGATATATCCGGGGAGGACTGTAGTTAGTTGCTGCTACTCAAGTGGAATAAAAGGAGTGAAAATAGGAATTCAAGCAAGGCCGCACACTACTGGAAATCAGGGAAAGTTCAGCGATATTTTTCCAGTCTGGAAATTTTGTGATTCTATTTAATTCTAATATTTCTGCGATTTAGCTATTTTGAAATAATTACTGACTTGTCGACGTGTTATTCTGGACAATTTTCAGCCTAGCTTCAGTAAGTATAACATTAACTAGTTATTTTTGCTTATGTATTTGTGTGACCTGGGGCAATACAAAAAAAAATTAAAATTACTGAGAAAATTGCGATTTCATCGGAGACCAAATGTAACTACCCAGATGTCGATAGTCTTGTTCAAATGGCCGTGCTTTATGTGTTCCAACGGCAACGATTCAAATAAGATGGAAAATATGACTGCTGGATTACAAATATAGGTTAGCATGATCTAATATATGCCTATTTCTAAATGGGATATACCGGTAGGTGAATCTTGACAATGATCCATGTACCGTAAATGTCCAAACTATGGTGCATGTCCTAATCATGGCACACCCCCATTTTTCAGCTGATTTACAGATTTTTATTGCAGTCAGTGTTTAAGGACTTTGAACCATTATTTTGTAAGTCACATGTTTAGATCATAGTTTTATCCATCCATAATGTGGTTTCATCAATATTGCTAGCATTAAGAAAGTTTAAAATCCCTCGTCCTGATAAGCCTTTGAAATGGTAAGATTGGAAATTGAAAATTGGTCTACACACACTTTTAATGATCCACGAAAATGGCGGTGTCCTGTCAAAAGTGACAAAAAATAAGAAACCCGAAAATTTAAATATTTAAGTTTTATTTTACAAAATATATTACGAAATGAAAATGAAAGCAAATGAATAGCTCGTTCATCAATACTTCACGCGCTAAATCATATTGTAACTTGAACAGTTCACAGTTATATTATCAGCCGTAAGCAAAATATATAGGAACCTTTCTCTATTAAACGTGCAAAGTCCTTCTTAGAAGAAAACTACAGAAGTTCTTGATATTTCTTTTATGTGCAAGATGGCACACAGGTCATCTCCTTACAAGCAATGGTTTTCTTTGATCAATGCATGTTCAAATTTGAGGTGAATTGAGTGGAAACTATGATTGCGCTGCTTTATTGGATTGGAGAGGGAAACGCATCTATAATGTTTGACCTTAAAAAAGTTCATTCACATTATAATGAACAATACACGGTTTGCAGTTACTTGAGGAAAATAAAGAAATGGATTCGGATAACTTTATGAAAGCAAAATGAGCAGCCCACATGTTTGCATCAAACAGCAATACTGAGTTGAAGGTGAAACTTGGAATTTGTGTAACTAGGCAACGATAAAGTTAGCGACACACACATTAACGTCATCACGACTTTGACGTTGACGGTTGTTGACTTTGCCGTCTTTTCACATCCCAGTTGTATATTCGTGCCATGTTCACCTCTATCGTTGTCGTCTGGTCCCTCAGGAAGCCCAGGTCTTCTTCAACGGTTTCCAGAGATTTTCTTGCAGCACTCAGGTTTCGTTCCAACAAGGCCTCAGCATCTTCTAAATTGTATTCTAACATAACATTTGCCTGCAATACAAATGTAAACTCATTATTTTTAACCGTCCATGGAATTGAAACAAAACTGCACCTTCGACTAGTTTTTCCTGCCCGGTTTCAAGTTCATTATAATGTACCAAACATGTACTTACCCCTAACCAGAGATTGACTTTATCGGTTGGAGGTATGCTCGCTTTTACATAAAGCTGATCTGACAATTGGAAATGTGTCAACATAGCATCTTCCGAACCCTGAAATATAGTTAAACCAGTTAACTTACATTCAACTAAGTCGGCCACTATGATACGACTAAAAAGTTTGACGCAAACCAAAATAGATTTCGTGGTCCATATCAAAAAGGGTTTTCCTGTGTACACAATTCTATGACAGTAAATCGATAGTTAAAAGTAAGAAACATTTACTTGTATAAAATGTTACCTGTTTCGATTTCATATGTTTTACTATGTCTAATGAAGTTTTAATATCAGGAATCTGGGTCTTCAACCTGTTACAGAAATATACATGTAATAGTTACAAATTTGGCACATTACGAAAATGATACGTCAGTAAGTAAAATGTCTGTCGTTCCGACTAAGTTTCATAATAATTATAAATATGATGTTAAGTTTTAGAATAACGACTTTTGATTGATACCCTCGAAACTCTTGGATGAAATCTACTGTAATCAAATGAAGGTAAGACTTTTTTTATTTAATTGTTTGGATTACATTACCCACTGCACTTTGAAATCGGGATTTCAAAAAAAAAAAAAAGACAAAACCTCATATGGCAGATGAAACACATTATGCCCGGCAAAATATGCTAGTCTTCAAGCTGTTGGATGTTTATCCGTTAAAAGTTGATCAAGAAAAATATTAATTTTATTTATTTTTATGAACAGTTTGGCTTTTTAGAGACCAAGTTCAATTTTTATTTTTATTTTTTTCCAATCACGGCACATTGAAAATCCTGACCATGCAATGTAATCCAAATGATTAAAAAAAATAAGCCTTAGATCTGTCAGATGGTCAAATGAGTGAAAACAGTTAGATCGGTCAGATCGGTCAAATGCGTGAGATCGGTTAGATCGGTCGGGACTGTGAAAGGGTGTGTCAGTGGCCACTTGTAGTGCCTGAGGAATGGCCTGGTATTAAGTGGGGTGAGATGGAAGGTTAAGGAGAAGTTGATTTAAGGGAGTGAGGGGTGTGGGTGTTGGCTGCTTAAAAGGCGATTTGAGCGGGAGATAAGGACCCTTAAGTGGGAGGCTGGCATGGAGGGAGGATAATCCAGCATGGGGCATCCCATGCTGGATTATCTGGGGGGGGGGGGTATGGTGGGCACACCCAAAACCTGTACTGGTTTCTCTGGGGGGGTAAGTTTTGAGGGGAGGATAGATGAGCATGTTACACTGGTAAGGATTGCATGTGCAGTCTATATTTTATACTTCAGGCCCATTACAGATTGCATGACCCTGTGATAAACTGACCTACATCAGCTCTCCTTATCAGCTGGCTCTGTGAAGTGAAGGTATCCGTCATGACCACCAGCACCCAGAGCCCAGCCACACGGAGATCCCACTCTAACTTCACTCAACACATGAGGAGTTACGTGGCTCTGCAAAGTGAAGGTAGCCATGAACACACTTATGGGGTCACCCAGAAGGAAACAGGTTCCCCTGATGGAAACATATTCACATTTCTCTGAACATGTTTGGAAATGTATAAAATTAATTAAATTTATTATTATTATTATTATTATTATCATTATTATTATTATTATTATTAAAGTCTTGAAAGGGGTATTTTGACACTTTTATCGATTTGCTTGGCCATTTCTGGTTCATATTTAATCACTGTCTGGCGATATGTGGGGGTGCCTATGAGTGTCCTCCCTACCAAGTCCAAAGTTTGCTGATTGCTTATTTTCCACATTATTAACAAAAAATATCATTTTTGGATGGTCTTGAAAGGAGTAAATTTGATGTTTTTATCCATTTGCTTGGCCATTTCTGGTTCATATTTAATCACTGTCTGGTGATATATGGGGGTACCTATGAGTGTCCTCCCTACCAAGTACGAAGTTTGCCGATGGCTTATTTTCCGATATAATAATAAATTTAATTAATTTTGTACATTTCCGAAGATGTTCAAAGAAATATGAATATGTTTCTTTCAGGGGAACCTGTTTCCTTCCAGGTGACCCCATAAGTGCGTTCAGGTGGTCATGACGGGTACCTTCACTTCACAGAGCCGCCTGATAAGGAGAGCTGCTGACGGGGCATGCAATCTGTACCACCCAATAAGCCAGTACAGATTGCATGTTTTGGGTATCCTTACCTGCGGTCCCCCCCCTCCCCTCGGGAAATATTCCTGACCCCTCCCTCAGGTGCTATCAGGTGATATTACTGTGAAAAACCGGCAATATTTCACATATATTTCAGTGTCGAAAAATAATGTATTAATGAATTCTGATGCTTAGCAATTAAATCAGTATAAAATTATAATAGATGTGCTGTAGTCCACAGGATGTATGTGCTCTGCAATAACATTTATACTGAAAATATTTCTTGAATTCATAATTCCTATGGATGCAGTTGTGTGGCTCGGATTTATTTTGTATATTTTGTAGAAGAACAACCTCCAAAGGTTTGCGGGTTTCAAGGAAACAATTTCTTGATGGGATGATTTAATTCACCGGTCTCATGTAGAAAAACTTCAGTCAAGACATTGATATTCCTTGAAGAATTTCACAATCAGAAACTTAATTTGCTGTTAATCTCAGTAGACGAAATTCGTATCAGAAGTTTAACAATAGCGCATCAAAAGTACAGCCTGAAATTCTTTCGTTCTCTCCTTTGTTCTCTTCGTTTCCAAAATGATACGATTTCTGTGTAATGCTTCAACGGATTTAGTTATTTTTCTGTGTGTCTTTGCAGACGATCTAAACATCCGGACTCCAGGCGACATCGATCCCGGCCGAGCACACATCACCCACTCCGTAATCCAGATGCACATCCGATCCGCACAGTACTCAGCCAAGGACCTCTTCACAACAATGCACACCAACATGCAGAGGAGGGTCCAGATCCCCAGTCTAAGGGATGATGAAGGGTTGACACTTTTACATGAACTGGTACTAATGGATCGTGCTGATCTAATTGTGGCCTTCTATGACCTTGGCCTTTTGAATGACATGCACAGGTCAAGGGTCTCAGCTATGACCTCCAGGTTTTATGACATGACACCATTGGCAATGGCAGAGCATCTGAAATGTCAGTGCAAAGATGATCTTGATAAATACATCAAACTGGAACAAAAACTGACCGAGATGTGTAAGTATGCCCGACGAGGCATGATCGCGAAGATGCTGGAATGTTACAACAGGAATGCGGGATCGGTGCACTACAAGTCTGAGGGAGATGGGAGCTTTCCGATCTACTGGGCGGCAGTTTGGGGATCTCAGGAGGTGAGTTAATTAGGCAGATTTAGCGACAGCAAGGTATGAAAATACATTAACGTTAACGTTAAAAACATGTAAATCTCACATTCACGTAAACATATTTCTGCACGTTCATCATGTATTTAACCTGGCTATTGCAAAGAATGGGGATATTGTAATGTGTAAATTCTGAACCGGCAAAACTCCTCATTAATATTAGTTATGCTGACGATAACCAGTCAGGGGAACAGAGTCAAAATGTGCTTGAAAATACTCTTGTATTAAAATGCTGAACAGTTATTTAGAGGTTGGTAAGTGAGGATTGTATGTGTAATGTACATGGATAAAGATACATTATGAGGTTTTTTTCTAATTATCTTTGCAGACCAAATTAGGCAAATCTGCCAATTTGGACGATATTGGTAACATGAAAGATTTTTGATCTTTAATTTCATTACTAAATTTGTACAATTTAAAGTACCTTATGTCAGACGTCGATCCGGCGTGTGTATGATTCGCGACGACTGAATATGGGTATTAACGCATTAGGACAAAGAGGAGATGCAAGTAGTGATGTGTAGATATAGATGCATATTTATTGTCATTTAGCTCGTTGCAAAATACAGATCTAGGAGTAAAACTCTGGAGTAGAACCCTATAACATCATAGAAATCATATTGTTATAGTAGACAGTCATTCTGCAGATTAATTAAATACATGTACGTTACTGATACCACTATTTTGTGATTGATAACTACCCTTTTTACTTGCAGATTTAATTGTATTACTGTGCTATAAATTAATACTAAAAGATATGTGTTTACCTGAGGCAACTAGAAATAGACAATGATGTGCTCCCTCTGACTAATAAATTCCTTCTGGATGCGCTACCCTCACGCGTCTTGTTTTATACATCTAGTAAATGACGTCATGCATGTATCACATCATTTCCAGACACCTTCAATTTGGTGCCATGGCGGGAAGTGTTAACCAAGCTATGTCATTGAAACTCATTGCTTTTACTGAATTATCACACTATATTAACTGTTTCTTCTACTACTGAGTTGTACTGGGGCTTCCTTTGTCTGGAGTTGTTTCATTCTTTACAACATGAATGACAGCCTCCTCATCATCAAACAGGTTGAGAATTTCTATAGGAATACTGTTAATGGGAGTATCCCCTGGCCATGGCATATTGGTGCTTTTCTTTGCAGGAGAAAGTACATTAAGGAATGATGTACTTGGTCTCTTCAATGCTTTCAGACCTGCTGAAAGGGCTTCCAAGTTGATACTAGGGGAGGGGTCACTTGTTAAATCCGGCAAAGTATCGCAGTTGAGAAAGTCAGCAGTATTTGATGCCATAAACCCATTGATGCCTGCTACTGAGTCAACTTTTGATGCTGTGAACTCTTTGATGCCTTCTACTGAGTCAGTGACACCTCCCACTGGGTCACGCTGGACCTTACAGTTATTGACGCCAGCCACTGTGCTGCTTTTCTTGCTCTTTGATGCCATGGAATTGTTTACACTGGACACTCCACCTGCATTACCAATATGGGATGCCTGCAAGTCATGTACTGTTGTATAATTTACATTTACGTTGTGCATATTGCATAAGGTTACGATGCATTGCATCATGTAAGGAAATTCCATTGTTATGTCTGTAAACATTACTATTTTAAGATATTGTTATTTCCTGTCAAGCCTCATTGCAGTTCTTATGTTACTATTAATATCTATTACATAATGTCTGATAATTGTGATTGGTTGTAGAACCAGACGTTACTATTTTAAGACATTACATTATGTCTGGGTGTTCTGATTGGTTGAAACATGTACACTCTGTGATGGTTAATGATTTGCTTTAAATATGAAAGAGTAATGTTAGTTGGGGTGGAATACCCTTCGGAGAACTTTGAATCTTCTTGGACTCATCTGGTTCCTGGCCTATTGTCTTCGGTAAACCTTTTGATATCCATTGAGATCTTGGATGCTTCAGACTCATTTGGTTCCTGGGCTTTTGCCTT
>JBCAUI010348296.1:0-14978 GCA_038406195.1 Haplosyllis anthogorgicola | reverse complement strand
GCTTATATCGATATCCTGCTTATATCGATGCTATTTTCCCGCACCAAAAATATCGATATATCCGGGGACAACTGTACTTTTTTCCGCACCAACTTAATAAACCCTCATGTTAATTGTTCTGCTTATATCAATATCCCGCTTATATCGATGTTATTTTCCCGCACCAAAAACATCGATATATGCGGGGGCAACTGTAATTTTGAAGAAAACTAGAACGATTAGTATTGTGTAGGGTTATCCGAAATACCTGGGTCTGTTCCGTTATTAACTGCTTCAATTAGTGTGTCCCTCAAAGTTGACACATCTCCAAATCCCAGATTTACACCTTGGCCGGCCATTGGATGTAGCCGATGAGCAGCATCCCTGACGACAAAAATACGTGAAATATAAATAGAGTATTAACATATTTTGTAAATTATTAATTCATGTAAGACAGCAGACAAATGATGTTGTATTAACTAAAACACATAAATACAGATAAACCTTACCCAATGAGTGCAACCCTTTCTTTCACATAATGTGTAGCATGACACAAACCAAGGGGAAAAGAGGCTCGACTACCTTCTTGAACGTCAACAATTGTGGGCGGTAACTGTTGATTGGCACTACCATCTACAGTGTAAACAGGTTAAGTACAGTAATTGCTTCGGGGGTGGGGGGATCACATTTTAATACTTCTCGTACATAATTTGGAGCTGGTGGAAGCAATTTCTTCACATGAATCACTACATTTTAGAATTGTACTTTGCAACATTAAGAGATGCATATGTATGGTTTATCATACCTAGACCCAACGTAGTAAGTACGTTATCAAACATATGCGTTATGTATTCTGTCATGGGGTCTTTTTGGTCTTCTGACCACTAAAAAGTAGAAAAGAAAACATAAGTTAAAAAATGGAGTCTTTCTGGTCTTCCGAGCACTAAAAAGTAGAAAAGAAAACATAAGTTAAAAAAAGTATGACTTGAGCGAATAATCTAAATAATCATTGCAAATATAGTACATGTATATTTTACTTGACAGTTGTACAGAACAATAGATATTTACAAATGCGTGATTAACAGCATCCACAAAACTATCTGGTTGTAACTCCAAGAGATTTTTTGCATCTTCCACAGTAGTGCTCCATACTAAACAGCTGTGGGTATCCGACATCTGAAACATACATTGAAGAGTCACAGTTTCTCGTAAAGCTGGAACACGTCAGAATGTAACAGTTTCTCGTAAAGCTAGAACACGTCAAAATGTAATAGAAACAAATAAAAAACCGATCAGTAATCTACATGTAGTCTTTGAGTACATGCGCAGAATGAGAAAAAACGTTAGTTTACAAAAATACTTTTGACTTTCTGACCAGAACTGCAAAAACAGTGTCACGTCGCTCTAAAGAGAATGGCTAAATAAATCTGAATAACTTACTGGCAACATAGCAATAGGTCCTGTTGGTAAAAATCTCTGCCATGCAACGTTGTTGTCTGTGGGCTAAAACAATGGAAGAATAAGATATTTTTAAATATATCGTAGTATACAGGAGAAAATGGTGGAAATCATCACGTAAAAGGTCATAGCACACTGGTCACTCAAATAAGTCCTGGATTTGCTTTCGTAAGGCAAGCGTCATTTTAATTGTCGGATTACATTACACTGACTCAATACTTGGAACGGTGAAAAGAGTTTAATAATAAAATAGAAAATTATCGAATTAGTAGTAAAATTATTACGTTCATGATCTCGGGTCATGTTGTGGCAAAATGTTGTACATGCTGCGGGCACGCGGGTT
Organism: Haplosyllis anthogorgicola; assembly: GCA_038406195.1. NCBI lineage: Eukaryota > Metazoa > Annelida > Polychaeta > Phyllodocida > Syllidae > Haplosyllis > Haplosyllis anthogorgicola. Next base: position 13,198 of record JBCAUI010348296.1, on the reverse strand, counting down.
TCCCGAAAAACATTTTTTTTAAATGTACCCTAGAAGTGGAGGAAGGGGTCCTAGATGTCCCCAAAATTCTACCTTCAACATTGTTTAAACGTTTGCAGCTTTTGTGAAGCTATTGATACTGTTATATTTGATTTGAGCATGTCAGTATTGAACTTATTTTAAAATGTGAAACGTTTATTGTGATCACCCTCATTGCAATGAAAATGTCTCCCAAAATACAGGTATGGGGAACAAAACGTCCTTCACTTTAAGTAGCGAACACTGCATTTTGTCTATAGCCACCTAAAGCTGTTTGAAATTCTATTTTAATTTTCTTTTCTCAAATCACGATTTTTAGATCGGTCTACAATGTCATTCGAGACATAAAACAAATCCAAACGATATTCAATATTGAATTCTTGGCAAATTATAAAGTTTAAACATCGAAAGTATTGACAGCAGAGATCTAAAGTTTACTAGATTAGAAGACAGAATACTGGTGCATCATTTTGTCTGAAGGGAAGTTTACGTGACCAATTCTGTACCCAGGTGGTTTCAGATAAAATTGCACACATAGTAAAAAAAATAAAACTTTTGGTTACGGTTTTACAGGTGCAAAGACATGTTAAATGTTAAGTATCTTGATTATCCCTGCCCTGAAAGAAACTCAGACGACTGTGTGCAACTGATGGTTGTGTGAGATCTTTAGCATTCACACCAAATGAGCCAATAACAGATATTAGATACCTCGGATAATTGCAGTATGGCTACAACACCTCTCTGTCGATAATCTGTTTCAGTAACAGAAATATTTGCTGCTTTTCTTACTTGAGATCTGAAGCCATCTGCACCAACCTGAAACATTTTGAAATATGTGCATAAATACAAGTGATTAATACTGAAGTCACACTTTGTGGCTTCCACACTGACGAAAATCTGCCACATGCTACAAACATTGGCATTCGAAGCTTTTTGGTTGTTTTTGAAAATGACGTCAGTTTTCATTTATGAAAAATCATCCTCTTAACACTAAAAGAAAGTACTCACCAACAGCCTTGTTTCAATTACTTGACCATCATCAAAATGGACCTCTGCCCAGTTCGATTCAGATTTGTCTGTATTTCTGGTATTTGGCACTTTGTACTCCTTTACTTTACAGCCGTACCGTAATGTAATCTCATTTGGTGTCGATACTAGTGTTCTGTTTATCGCTTCTAAAATAACTTCATTTTCTACAAGGTAGGCTAAATCTTCAGTGAGGTCATCGTGGTTTAGTGAAATCATTGCATCAGAACACGAGTCCCAAACCTAAGATAAAAGAATGTTGGTGAACCGTTTCTGCTGATACGTAATATATGGTACGATATGCGATACGTGCACATGTATTACCAATCATAATTTGCTTGAATTTGTTAAAAAAAAAAAGAAAAAAAAGCCATCAATATTGTGGAGACAGATTGTTGATGTCATGAACGCAGTGATTACATATGTACACACAGTATCCGATCGAATCTGAATTTTTTAAATTTAACAAACCTTCATCTTTTTCCACGGATGGTATCTCATACCACAAATGTGATCCCATGCACCAAAGCCTGTTAACGAAAAAATAGGAGGTACGTGCGTATGTCGCCTGGTAATGAAAACGTTTAAAATTCAACTTACCCAGCATATGTATGCACATTTTAATGTGACGATATAAATAAAACTGGATGAATCAAGTTCAGTTTTGAAACTCATTTCTTAAATTTAAACTTCATATCATTCGTGAATGTGTTTTCACTGCATGTACATGTAACTTATCTTACTCTCCAGTAATTCCTTTGTGGATGGGCTGAGAGCACATGTTCTGCTGAAATACTTTTCTGGCAGTGTTTTCATTTCCTTTTTTTCATTGGCTTCTAGCAATAAAATCTTCTGATTGCTAAATGTTGGTTCATGTGCTGCAAATAAACGAAATTACTGCAAGTGTTTTGGTATACGTATACGTATGACATGTAACCTAAATAACGTGTGACACAAGTGTTAGAAAAGCAATACACACTACAATTATTGTGAATCATGTACAGAATTCTGTTTTCGTTGTCTGTTGTTGCCGTGAGAACTTTGTCATATTCTAGACGAAATTGTCAATTGTTTGAACATAGAAAATTACCAAGGGCAGCTGTCAAAGCAGCGCCCACCATGCCTCCTCCACAAATCACAACATCATACAAATCCTTTGTTGTGGATCTTGTATCGACATTATACTTTCTTAAAAGTTGTTTGGCGTGTCTATTACATATCTTCGTCTTTGAAAGAATTGCTGTCACTTGTAAATGTGACCGAAACAGATGAAAAACATTCATTTTTATCTGCAAATTGAGTTTTCATCAGCTGAACATGACTTCTGGTGAAAGAACCGGGATCATCGGAAGTGGAAGTCGTAAAAGGACACCTGCCAGATTGCATCCTGGGATAGAAAAGTTCAGCCTGGAGATGAAAAGTTTGTGAATAATGGCATTTTCCCATCATAATCAGGTAAGAATACAAGTAAAACGCATTTCTTTATTGTAAACAAATAATTCACGTTATAAAGCATTGCAAACAAGTAACTTTGATGACATAAAGCAGCGTCAAAATGGCAAAAAGTGTTATTGAATTTGCATTCACACCCCTCTCACCTGTGTTCATGTAAACAACACGACAAAAGCTGCTGTCTGTCACCTGAAAAACTTCTCCTGGCAACATAATGACAAAGTACATGTCATGAGTTCTTATGTGCACGTCGAACATGTTCGTATGCTTCCGGCTGCCAAACAGAAAAGTCAACAGAACCTGAAAAGTGACAGTAAATCTACGTATCAATTCGAGATCTTATTCTTTATGTCAACAATAAATTACTTACTTTTTAAACCCGAAGTCTTTGAAAAAGACTGTTTGCTATTTAATCACACGTATCTATGGAGTCTTCGTTCCCCTTTCATGCTGTTGATTACAATATTGACGAAACATGTCGGATCAAACCAAAAGTGACCAGACCAAATCTGTGACGGCATGGTAGACTAGTATTATGTATCAAAAATTCATCAAGGCAAGTTCCTTTCAGTTTGAAGTCATCATTTGATAATATGACAGATTCCGCGACAAAAATAAGTCAAGACAATTCGTCTGTTGAAACTCGCCAGACCTAGGGAATTGTCACCAAATGCTACTTCGGGACTGATCCAGACTTTCGCGGAGGCTGGATACACGCAAACTAAATATAGTCATAATCTGATGGAACACTCAGGAAGAGCGTAGAAATATTTTCCCCGTGTAGACCTGAGATATATGTGTCGACTTTCTAACATCCCTCCCTCAGCTGCTGCCAGATGATATTCACGAGATAAATGAGTGCGTATTCGGTATATTAGCATTGAATTAAAGAAATTTTAGCTTTATTTTTCAAAAATTAAAACTGGAACGCTAAATATGATTGATAAACATACATTAGATTTAAGTACATTCAGAGACTGCATACATCAAATAGTCCAAGAATACGTAATACATGTACAGTATCTGCCATGGCACCCGAATTTGTTGCCACGCGAATAAAGGGTGGGAATGCCGTTTAAGACAGGCAAAATAAACATGAATATTAAGGATTTATATTGTAATAAAACTGCCATAAAAGGCAGTATATTGCCCAAATCAAGTGCCGTTCAAGACAGGTTCTACTGAACCGATTGTCAGGCAGTTTGGCGCTTTAAGTTATTTACCCCTACTAAATTTTTGCAAGGACGAATTTAACTGCCGTGATGGGGAAGATAAATTTGACAGATGGAAGTGCAACAATAATGGCCCGTGGCCTGAAGTGTTCGAATCATCACAAAAATCAGATTCTCTTTGATTGATTTGATTCTTTCAAATTTATAACTTGATTAAAATGGCATTACATCTTTCAAAAGGAGAGACATTTATTTAGCAGATTTATCAAATGAAATCATTGTCAAAGTATATCATTTGACTATACACGACATCACGTATCAGTACAGTACCGAGTAGAACCTTTAAGGACACTTCGTAAATAGAGGCTTTTTGCCTTAGAAAGGGAGGTGTACTCAGATAGGAGGTGTTTAAATTTTGTGCTTTTTATTATCATACACATGCGGCGAATGTTTAAAACAGTGTTTGACATAGTGTTTTAACGGAGGTGTAAAGCATAATCTTGCTCATAATTGTGTAACTAATTTATGAGTTGTAAAGTATAAAATTGTTTAGATGAGAAATCCCTTAAAATTACCAGTTCAATTAAGATGCAGTGATGGAAAATTAGTCATTCTGGATCTAATTATGACAAGAGATTGCAACTCGCAGATATCTCAGCGTTTGGCGATTTTATAGTGACCGTGTAGCAAAGTTGTCGTTCAAGCCAGAGTCATTAAAACCACACGATGTGAAATGTTATATCTTTTATGCTTGCATGAGATCGGTTGCCGAGTAAACGTTATTACATTTGGTTGGAAAGCATCTGTATCTTCTCACCCGGGCACATTCCCCGTCCTGGAAACCGTTAGACATTTAGTTATGATGTTATAAAACACTGGGTCGACAGCCCCGCTATCGCGTGGCTGTGTCAAGCCCTGTAAATAAATCTGTCAAAGTACACACAGTACTCAGGCAATGGATGGCAGTCAGTCAATAGCCAATGTAGAACATTTACTCACTGAAAGCATTAACGTATATCTGACTGAGCGTTACACACGTCAAGGATGGCATCTTATATAACAGATTCAATACTAATATCGTCTTTTGAAAAAAAAAAACCTCGCAAAACAAGGGGCATGTTGAATGCTAACTACATGTATCGACTACTCACCTCCATTCGTGTACCTACTGTCGTGCTTCGGTGAAAGGCAAAGCGTAATCGAAATGTGCAAGTCCATTTTGACCAAGTAATTCCAGTGGAAAAGATGACACATAGAATAGCCGGGCAAGGTGTCACGCCTAGGGCATTAAGTCATTAGGTCCCCGAATACCTGCCGTGATTTAAAACTCTTTAAACAGGTGGGATATCTAGCCTCCACACAATGACAATATCTGCTAATCTTGATTAGTTTAATATTTCGCTATAAAGGTATTCGTATACAGTTAGAAATCAACAGATGGTATACTTCACATTGTGTGATATAGAGTATGTATTTGAGACATTGGAACAGTTTATTGCTTCAGGGGCGCCTTTGATAAACAATTTTCCAGTGAAACTGGCTGGGAGAATAGCGGCTTAGTGCGGGACAAATCTAGAGGAAGATTCCCCTTATGTGGGTATTTGTAAGGGAGTGTAGGTAGAATAGTTTGATTAACATGTGCATTTACGTAAAATCTGTGGGAATTCTTAGTGCACAGCTTGTCGCAGTTTTGGAGTGTTCAACACGTGTGTCAGCCCGTGCCAATGAATTAGACAATTTAAAATTTAAAAAATTACAAACAATTTAAATGTTAGAACTTGGGAGTCGACAAATGATTTGAAGTCGCAGAAATGTATGGCAGAGGAAATCACAGGTTTTGACAGGCCTCATAAACGTTAAATAAGCAGAGTCGCATCTTTGGTTCAGATATTATTGAGCTGAATGCCCTCTATCGGGCATTCAGCTTTCTGTTTTCACCAGATTTTTGCTTGGATTTCTGACCTGATTTCTGAAAGTTCTGGCAAGGTGCCAAGGATGAGATTAGATTTGTGTTCCCTGCAGCCACTACAGCACAGGCATGTGGAGTCACATGACAGGCAAAATGGCGGCATGAAGCTTGGTAGCCGACAGGTTATATCGTTTGTAACACTTATTGTTTTGTTCAAATATGTCAGAAAAAGATGAAGTATTAAGTCGTCCACCAAGGATATAATTTTGATCCGATCAGTGTTTACTATCTATTCGAAGGGCTTAATCTGCAGGACGGCACTGTAGTGGCTGATCCAGAAAACAATACAAGACTATGCTTCCTTAATCTTAATCGTGGTCTTATTCATGAAGCTCAGATAGATACCACACTGATGGAGATGTCACCAAAAACGGTGTGTTAGACCACAGGTGTTTCATACAGAAAATGTGTTAAGAAGTACAAGGATAATCAGATTCTGAATTGATTGACCGGAATGGTGTTTTTTGTACCCTAATGTGCCTTAATAGACCTTAATACTTAAATCAGGTGTTTGTATTCCCATAGTTTCCAAAAAACCTATAGAATTGTGATTCTTACTGAATCAATGTTTCAGCAATAACATGTTTCAGCGTTTTCAGTGTTTTTCAATACATGGTCCGAATCAACTAAATGAATGGGGTGCGTAGAAAATGAATAGAAAACCCTTTTTGATGCTAAATTATGACTCAACAAATATGCTGGACACCGTTGTTTCATTAAGTAATAGTCCACACGGAGAATACCTTTGTTCTTACATTTATGTCATGAATTTCTGGTATGAGCTTACTATGAAGCTCTACACAGCGAAAATTTGCTGTGTAGGTCCACCTCTTGTGGTCAGGTGAAAGATACCCGTTACATTTCAAACCATTTGTCAATTGTTAAATCTTATTTTTAGTGATCGATGATATTTGAAGTTATCGTATTTTAATTTACAATATGCCTTTTGACAGTGTACGTCCATTAAGAACCATTAAACTGTGGACAACATATTATCATCTGACTTGACCAGGTTGCCCCTCAACATAAATTCTTTTATCTGTGTGAAACTTGGTCCATTTGGAGTGTTATAATTGATAGACTGGTGCATTTTAAAAACGTCAGATCTTAAATTGGTTATTAGGTGCACCATAAAGGGTCTTCTTTGACAGATGCCAATGGCATTGTGGTCGTGACTTCAGACCTCAGTATGGTTGTATGTTGCTTCTTACTTTAATAGCTATTGACGTCTTTATCTTGAAATGGTCCAAGCACACTTTTAAGGTGTCGAAGGTTAGGAGAGGCCTTGTGGGACCTTTCTTGTACATTATAAATCAGTATTGTCTGTTCGCTTCCTTTACTTATTTAGCCCAGGTGATAGACCTTTTGTCAAGTAATTGTACTTCTAGTCGGGAATCCGTCTGTTCGGGGTGGGCAGTTGAGATGTAATTTGGTATAGGGATGGAGTAAAACTGGTGAATTTTGGTTCACTTGAAAGTTTTGCACTGAACTAAAGGTGCACTTCTGTTCTCTTCAAAGAAAATCCCAAGGAATTCTTGCTTGAAGAATTTATCTTTTCCATTAATAAGTAAATTACGTTGCTTTTTGCATTGAACAATTCTTAGAGCATAGGTAAAAATACTTAAGGAATAATTTGTAAATAACCATTTTCCGAATGTATTATGTGTAATAACTTGGCATACATTAAAAAGGGATTTAGCAAAATCAATTTTGAAGCAGTGTACTCATGTAGACACCGCAATTTACAACGAAGCGTGCTGAAGTTACCAGATATTAAAAATGTTGATCGTAGCGTAAATTTGTGGAATATGATGTTGCTAAACGCACAAATGGCAGGTTTACCATAGCAGGTGAATGGTTCATCACAGATTTGCAAGGTACCACGGGGGCAATTGCTGCTATCTGTTCTTCTCATTCATAAAGGCTTAGCGTAGCATCTTATTCATCGAAAAGAACTCCTTAAACGTTTTCAAATTTAAGAAAAGAAAACACATTAAAGGTTGTAATGTACCCTATGCGGTGACAGGGATTACTTGAAAAATTGTTTTGGAGACATCAAAGAGTATTTTCCTTGTGCGCTGACTTAACTTGTCCATTTCAGTTAGAGTAGCAAAATGGAAGAAGCTTAAGATAAGGTTCCCGCATGGAGAGAAAGAGCAAATAAATGAAATTATCCATCCTTTGTACCTGAGTTTCCGGCATTGTTTGGCAAATATTGAATTAAGTTATTGCTGTTTTATTACTAGTTTCAATGGATATGTGCAGCTATTCATACGGAGAGAGCAGTTATTTGGTTTCAAGAGGAAAACGAGGAAAACGTACAAAAGTTTGAATCGTTTAAAAGTTTGAAGGACGATATCAATTTTGCAAATGGACACTGACAGCGAAAGTTTCATGGAAAACCACTTTAACCAAAAAGGAAACCGGAATTGCATCCAAATAGACTGACACTTAGGAGATTTCTTATAATGTTGAATCTCAAAGAAAACAAAACGGGCAGAAAAAGCATAAGAATTTCTTTGAAACGTTGTGAATGTAAATGCAATTACAAACGAACAATTTAATTCCAACTAAGGAATGCAAACTTTCAAGTGTGTTGTAAACTTCAAAGTAGCAGTTTAATGTCTTTTGTGTACGACATTAGGATTAATTTGCTCTTTGCCAATTTCGGTATCACTTCAATTTGTTGTAGTTATAGTTCGGGTTGAATATCACACAGGACTGTTATATAAATTGACTTCAAAGAATACCAAAAGTGAATTTCTATAGAAATCGTGAAGTAAAGTACACAAATCCACAGAGAACGTGTGTATGTTTGTGCAATTACTTTTTGCAATCAGATATCAAAATATGAGAATTGCTACAATTGGCTATACAAAGTACTGGTGTTGCATTTTATTTTTCATCCGTGGGAAATAGCGAGGTTTCTTTGTAGTTTATTGGAACTTTAGCAACAGGAAGGGTAATTTAACAAGTTCACAGTTTCAGATTAGTAAGAGGCAGTCCGAGCCAATAGCATCACAAAGGAGAGAACAATAAGGGTATAGGGAAGGCGCTTTATATGGATAGACCACCAGAAGTGAGGGTACGTTATAACAGCCCCTCACTGCTGAAAGGGGTTTAATTCAGTGTTAGAAGGACCGTGCGGAAGACAGCACTTGTCGCTTGGTCCTTGACGAGGAGTGTGACGGACTCAATAGTAACGGATGCTTGGTTCGTCAGGTGTACAATGACCACGGCCATTCCTTCGCAAGGCTTTGATGACGCAATTGGGGTCCTTTAATCAGACTCTCATCAGTGACTGCAAATGATAACTATCCGTAGGAACAATGACACTGATGCTTGCTGCTGTAATTAAGAAGTGATTGGGGTGTGGTTGAACTGCTATTGAAGAAAGAACTGCAAATCGTGGTTGGACCTCGTGGATTTGCCCCAGGGACTTTAGAGAACGAACTGAATGCATGGGAGACTTGGCTGATTGGGCCTGTTGATGCTGGAGGTGTGTGGATGAGAAATGTCTGTATTTTGCTCATTTCAAATGGAGAGGCAGTAAAGTACATTTGTGGAATGCAGATTTGGCACTTAACTCATATGATTGAAAGCAGACATCATTTCAGTTGTAACCACTTTTTTCTGTTGTGGAACTTGAAAGTTAAGTGACCTTTATTTGTGTTTCATAATTCAACAAAAATGTGTTCTGTAACCACGGTTTTCTCCAACTTAGCAAGTTTGACTTGCGAAACTATGTGTACATCAAATGTACCGAGAGAAATTATTGACTTAAAGCAAAGAACTAATCACAGACGATGTGGAAAGAGGGTACAGCATGCCCATAAAAGGAGTATTCATTTACCAAAGACAAATTTGCCAAAGAAGACATTGCAGGGCGCTAAACAGTGTGCTGTCGTCATACCTACTCGTAAACCGTCGAAAGTATCCGTAGAAGATCTCTACGTTTCTGGTCAATCTCCACCACCTACAGATTTGGCAACTGTGAAGGCAAGACGAAACAAAACCAAGAAACGAAGAGGAAGCACAGAATCCTCAGGAAGCAGCAGTGGTGTGAGTACGGCTGATTCAAGGCTGTTAAAAGAGATTGACACCAACAATAATGACACTGATATTAAACAGGACAGCAATGAAAATGCAGAAGTTAAAAGTACTGTTACTATGACGGATGATGATAATCTATCACTTGCACCAGATGCGTACTACGACTCTCATGAATCCTGCTCCGTTCTTAGCTTTCCGGTTGTGCCAATTCCAGACGCGGTTGTTTCGAAAGCATACAGAAAACGAAAAAGGGAAAAAAGAAGAGCCAAAAGAAGAAGTAAAAAAGAGACCAGTTGTGAAGAGATAAATTGTGCTGTCGATAACCTTACCGTTGTAAAGCGTGAAGATAAGGATGACGTAAATGTGAGAGAAAATAATAAATTGGCCAACTTGAGTTTCTTGACGTGTGAATCGAAGGAGAATGTTGATCACTGCACCTGCGGTAGAAATGTAGAGATAATGAAGGATGAAGTTATGCACATTCAACATAGTCCAAACTCAACCAAAACCGACTCTAGTCTAGATAACTGTGAAAATCAAAATAATAATGAGGTAAGAAATTTAAACCTTAAAAGTTAACTTGTGACACGCAAATATTGAAATCGTGAGACAAATACACGAAAAGTCTGCAATATAAGATACCGATTTATTCAGCAAACTGTATCACTTAATTTGGGCAATTGTCTGTCTGATTTATTGGTGGCCCATATTCAAGAGGGTTTTTGGTTCCATTTGGATAGCTAGTTAATGTGCCTTTAAATTAATCGGGTCGAATGCCATGAAGTCAATGCCTTTAACTTTTTGGTTGCCCTGGGCGTTCAGTACGCATTAGGCACTAAGCTGGTGTTAATTTTCCACATTATCGTCAGCATCCTTTCATGGTAAATGAAGTTAAATTATGCCCAATAAAAATCAAAGCCCCTGGTGAGGATATGGGAAGAATAAGAATTTTTTTTTATTATTTAGGTTTAAACAGTTGAATAAAATTGTAACTGTCACAATTGATGGTTGTTTTATTCGGACGTCTTTTGCGTCGCCTACACGTTTTGTGTCTTACGTGAAAGACTGACCTCCCTAAAAGATAGTGGTTCACACATGTCAAACTCCCCTAAGGCCAGACTTTTTTATTTGTTGGATTACGTTTCCCGCCGCTCTCAAAAATCGAGAAATCCAAAAAAAAAAAAACTGAATCAGAGCCCAAATAATACAAAATCGTAACTTTCCGTCACTTCAACGAACATCGTTTGGAAAAATTGTTCATCAATTTTGTGAATTTTAATCAAAATTATAAAAATGTACAGCCAAGTCAATTTTTATTTTTATTTTTTTCGATCGCCGCTCTGAAAAATTTCTTCCAATGATACGTAATCCCACAAATAAAAAATGTCTGGCCTAATGCAACAAATTAAAAAGGTCTGGCCTTACTTGTATTTGACGACAAAGTCCCAGGCACCAAACACGTGAGGGAATTGGTCGATCCCTGAATCTAGATTTAGACGGTTATTGTCTCGAACAGGATATACGAAAGATTTATTGCTTTACATGATAGACGACATGGCTCATACTGTCAACGCTTATCCTTAAGTACATTAGAGGATTCACGTAACGCACTGCTACACCTCACCATTTTTCTTTTTCACATCACTTTGTTTTCCCCAAGACAATATTCAAAAAAATTGAATAATTTCAAAACAATAGTTTATGGGTTACTTTTTTACCTGCAACGACTGCACAGTGTGAAAGAATTTAATAGTTTAGTGTTCTAAATTCACCAACTTTAGACAAGTCAGTTTAGTGATATTGATTAATAAATTGCTGAAATAACAGTGAAGTGGTTAGAGAACATCGAAGAGAACATTGAGAACACTGAAAAGACAAGAAATGCAAAACTATAACAAAACATTTCTAAGTTGCCCAAGTCGGTGCAAAAAGGCGTTCTGCACAATTAGGGCATGTAGCTTATTTCGGACATTTAAATAGCTCTAATTTTCCAACAAACAGTAATGGTTTCTGTTATGCCGAGCATCTATATCCTGCTTCCAGCATAATTACTGCGTAGATTTCGCTTCCCTCTTGCTTTGTGTCAACAAGTAGAGTCTGTTTTGTGTCAGCAGGTGGGTTGATGTCCTGTTTGTTTTATCCCGTTTTCCGCACGTGATCATAACCTGACGCATAAACCCTCGGTAAACGTAACGATTTGCTGGTTTTTGGCTCATCTGGCAATTTTGTCAAAGACGGTTATAGAATCGTCATTTGCCCGTCGGCGTCTGTGCACACTTGCACTGAAAACATAATTGTTTTAGAAACTTCATATTCAGTCTGGGTACGCATGCACCTTATCCCATCTCAAAGTCCAGCAAAAGTCTGGTCACTTGTCATTATGGTTTTAATTTGACAGCCATACTTGTATTTTATGTGATCCTTTCTCGTGTGTTTAAAGCTGTTCACATTTGCTTAAATTTATCCGCAGTCTTTAGTTCATCGTTATATCCTATAAAATTCAAGTCTTTCCTATTAATATCTTTAATTGGCAGCCATATTTGGTAGTTTTATAATTTGAAATTAGATGCAGATGGCAAATTGCACAGTGACCAATGAACTCCGTCATTATGAAAGAGTGCTAAATGAGATCAGGTCTATCTGGACCCAATGCTTTCATATTTTCTCTTGAGGTGGAGTCTGCTGATTTAAACGATTGTGTATTTTAAAGATACACGCCTTTAACTTGCACTCTGACCTCTGATAAACAATGCGAATTGGTGTTTTTGCGTTACCACCCAAAAGTGTGAGACTATAAATATGCGAACAACCATACTGTACAATTAATAAAATGAGATGCCTTTTTGACAGCACTGAATTTATTCCGGCAGAAACTGGTCGGACACCGTGGCCATTTTGCGGGACTTGTAGCGTGCCACCGTTGAGGATGGTTTTATTTTTTCCCGGCCTTATCAAGGGACTGTTCGCTTCTTTTTGCAGTTCACAACTGGAGAGTAAATTTATACAGACATTACTAATTGAAGATACTTAAGAATTTTGTAAAGCAATGAATTAATTCCACGATTGTAGCTCTCGACAGCAGTATCTGTGTTACGAGAATGGCTGGAGAAAAAACGTCACTCCAGCGGCTACGAACCCAGATCAACTGACGACAACGTTCTGTGACGTAGAAACGTTGTGACGTCACTGACGTTACATCGAGCACCACCCTGCAGACAGGTAGGTTCTAAAGTCTGTTTTATTTAACCGATCTACACTGAGACCTGTCTGTTATCATCCTCGTATTTTGAGACCACCTGGGATTTTGTTTTGTTTTGTTTGTTTTTTGGGGGTTTTTTTGGGGCGGGGGGGGGGGCTAATCAGGTAATCAGGTATTACAGAACAAGTCAATCTGGAACTGGTATTTGTGAAGCGATTTAGAGATTTTTTGCAAGTGCCGGGGATAATACGGCTACGCACGTAGGCTCCGCCCACTATTTTACCCCTTTTATTAACCGCCAGCCCGCTA
>JBCAUI010348185.1:0-14979 GCA_038406195.1 Haplosyllis anthogorgicola | reverse complement strand
CACACACACACACACACACACACACACAGAGACACGACTGAAAACATTACCTTCCCGCATACGCGGGCGGTAAAAATGCAGAGTTATTGTGAAATTACAAATTGACATCTTACACTCTGAAATCGAAAATGTGAACAAACTAGGAGGCTCAATGAACACAGACCATGAAATTTCTATAAATTTTGTCGGACTCATTCACCTCACAAGCATAGCATGAAATTCAATTGCTGCGGAACATCGAACATTTGAAAGTATATCAACGTTATATTTTAATTAACGCGCATTATGCACGCATAAAATACATATTCATGGAAGCAAAAGGGTTACCGTGCATCGTGTGTTACGTCTATCTCATTTTTATATGCAGAAATTTATGTGGGTGAACAGTAAACCAGATTTATGTCTGTGTTTTTGTTCATAATGCATTTCTACGCAAATTATAACTTAGTGATCGTAATACAAGCGTGATGAGTGAATATGTAGAGGCAAATATGAATACTTATGTCTCCCCAGTGCAATAGTATTGACAGTGTTGTTAAGAAAATTGGCCTATGTAGACTCTGACTTTTCCGTTAAATTTCACAAAGGGATAATACTTATTATTGTACGTCTAAAACGCTATGGTGAATTTTTTCTAAATGTGAGATGGCGTCTACACTGCCCCTACATTGCTTCTTATTTTTTTTTCATCACATGGCGCCGGCAGTTACACCACTCTTGTACCTCCTACAACTCAAATATATTTTTAAATGTCACATTTAATTACCTTTTGACATTTTTTCTGAATGCAAAAGTGACCGCGCCTAACTCCACTCATTTATTGATGACGGTAACGATTTACACTATTACAGATGAATGTAGTTCTAATGTTATTTTCAATTTCAATTTCTTAACATGAATGTTTCCTGTCAGGATAGAGCATGTCTTGTAGCCATTAGTGACCGGGAGGAAATCTTAAACTCTCATGAAAAGTAACTCAATCAGTGGATATTGCCGGTTGTATAGGTCATGACAGACCAACTGGACAGCAATGACCCATGATATACATTGCATGATAATATTCTATGTTTTTCAAAATTTCTTCACCAACTATTCTAATTCGTTTGTAAAATTATGGGTAATACGTGGCACACTGAGATTTTGAAAGGGGTAGAAATTTCAAAAAAAACTTGTTGAAAAATGAAAAAAAACCCCAAAACCCCCCATTCACTACCAATTTATTTCGCCGATTTGCACCCAGATACACTTGTCTTTCCACGAAGCACACTAACCTGGATTTAACTTGAAATACATTAATTGTCAGAATTAAATGACAGTTTCCTCCAATCCTGCGCATAGCTTTTCATGGTAACACAGGCAAATATTTCTATTTAGGTCATAAATCCTATTGAAGAGATCTTTAAAGAGAATTGCTCAAGACTAACCAGCCATTGTTCGAAAGAATAATTTGTACTTCATAGCTACAGTTGGGAGTACAAGATCGTAGGCATCACTGCGAGGAAATGTCCTAGGTAGAAAATGCCTTTGTTTTCTATTTATTTAAGTGCAAACAGAATGTTTTGTTCATGCTTTAAGCGTCATTCAAATGATCTTTGAGGGGTCGGAAGTGACCTGGGCTTAGAAATACGCCAAATTTGGGTAAATGATTTACATGTACATGACACACCTCAACACAGAATGATGCTGGTGGAAGGAAGCAAGTGACGAAAACGTTGTGCTAAGCAGCTGATAAAAATTGCACTAAATAACCTTGCACTAAAGCCTCTTGTCAAAAGAATATATACATTTTGTTAAGTTTCGGAATTCAATAGATGTTTATTATTATGCTAAGAATGAAATTCAACAAGCAACGACAGTAATGACAAGTAGGCAAGTAGGTAATGACAACACCAGATATATACATTTTGTCTTTCCGTAATACCTCGGGGTACGATTTAAAAATTAGATCAGGCCAGTAATCTAGTTAATGGATTGAGGCTCCACGGCTCTCAAAAGTACTGGAATGTAGATCAAAATGCAGCCTAAAGCCACGTTGCGGGAACCAACCGAAGAACGAGGCACATTTCCTTGTGATTTCATACTCTGTGTAAACAAACTACATTATATAAACTATTAGAAGTAATGTAGAATTTCGATGCAAAGAAGATGGCAAAAAACTAAACGTATCTCTGGGCTAAGAACTGATCAAGCAAAGCAGTATTTTCTGTGCAAAGCTTGTAAAATAATTGTAACTTAATATAAATGGGCCTGGAGATTGTACAGTTCGAGTACCAAACAAAAAGGAATTGAATTCTCTATTAATACAACCAATCATATAAATGAATTGATCTTCTTGATGTCTTTGTGACAAATGATGTTTGATATCTTCCGCCTGGAGCAGAATCTAATGTTCAGATTACATGCAAGGAGACCTGATAATTACTATGACTTTAAGCATGCTTTCTTTAATCTCTATTTCTTCCTTTTGCAAAAACGTTTGACTTTCAATCTATGAATCCAGGGAATGAATTAACTTTGAGAATAATAGAAAGTTACGGAATGCTGTTCGGTTAAAAGCTCAGATTGATTTCCTACTATTTTCACATTTAATGAAGAATCTAGAACTGGTCATGTATTTAGTACTAAAACAACTTTAAAGCACAGAAGCATGGCTTAACCGCCAGATCACTGAAGTTAAGCAACCGCGGTTAGTACTTGGATGGATAACAACCCAATGGCCTTTTCGTAACATAAACAGAGAAATAAAAAAGCACTCCCGTAAATTAATGAAATTTGTAGACAGCAATTTTCAGTATGAGTTAATGACACTATTACAAACGAAGTCTGCTGTAATAATGATTTACAGATAGGACATGTTGACATTTATTGTACAAATAAAACGCCGGTTCTGTGTTAAGTAATTTACTAATGGCCCTAAGCAATTTACTCAGCAACTATCAATGGAACGTTGTGAACCGAATGAAGTGGAACTCTCCATTTCCAATAAGTATCTTGTTTGTTACGAAATGTCCAATCAGTCAAACAAACTGTCCACAATTGTTACAATTGTACAATTAGAGGCTTTTCCTAAAGTTTAAGTAAATTAAATAGATGTCAATTACTAATGTTTGATGCAACATTTCTGTTTGGTTTTGTTAGTGCAGAGGATAAAAAGTTTCTTCATGTCTGTTCTTTATGGAAACAGTAGGTGCAATGGTTCAAGTAAAATGAAATCCATTTAGGAGCTGAACATGAGCAAATCGTAAAATAGCATTGTTGGCCCAATCAGTGTTGATAGAAGTGGAAATGATGACTGAAAGACCAGGTCTGGATGAAATAAATATTTCAAAGAATTAAAAAATCATGAGCCTTGATCAGCTCTAGAACATCTGATAAATTTGGAAACGTTTGGGAACAAGAAATCAACGTCGTGTTATTAACACGTGTAAACCACGGGACAGTTGTTAAACTGAATAACTTCTTTCGTGAGAAGTGAGTATTTTACTCCACAAAAAGTATGTGAAGAAGGAATAACTTTTCGAATTTTTTTCGAGAAAAACATGTAGGCCAAACAGGCTGTTGTTATGCAAATATAAGTTTCAGTTGGATTGTGAAAGACAATGTAAGAGAGTAAAATTACTTAAAAACAATAACAGTTACCATAATAATGTGTGAATGGCGGCTGTCCCAAACGGTTTTATGCGATGCATCAGCATAACGAATGTAGCACATGTGTTGTAACGAATTGATCATTTATGTCAAAGCAAAAACGAACATAATAGTATTTAAATATTAACACTATTAGCATTTCCCATTACTATATAGAACTTGTTGTACAAAATATTTTTAAATAACCAGTCATATAATTGCAAACTATGTCTTTAAAATGTGCTTCTTTGTATCGATATAGACCTATTTTATATTGCGGATTCACATCAAATTAATCTAAAATAATTTACTGTTATAAATTAAAATTTATAAATTCAATTCCTGGCATTAACAAGACACCAGCATAGAATTAAACATGCGATTAAGTGTTAAGTGTTTTCGAAAATCAAACTAGACTACTCGTACTACAAACGATATGTAAAATTTTCAAATGTAAACTTCACTGTCAATACCAGGGTCCTGAACACATTTAAGAACACATACATTTTACAAATAGGATGCTAATCTCTAAATCTCTAATAAATCAATAATAAATAATTATAAAGTCATGTATACATTAGTGAAATTTAACAAATGCGTGGAATGTTACTAATTGGCCCAGTTTCACTCTAAAGAGTATGTATTTCGAAACAGCTTGATTGCATTTACTTTCTGAGGCTACCCGACTTTGATCGAAACATCACGGCAGTTGCTAGACAGCATCATGTCCTTCT
Source organism: Haplosyllis anthogorgicola (assembly GCA_038406195.1). Lineage (NCBI taxonomy): Eukaryota > Metazoa > Annelida > Polychaeta > Phyllodocida > Syllidae > Haplosyllis > Haplosyllis anthogorgicola. The sequence goes on along the minus strand of JBCAUI010348185.1, from coordinate 10,618 downwards.
GTGCATCAAAGCAGAGGTCATTGCCATTAACCAAAAAGAGGAATCCAGACGAATCTATATGGAATAGTTCATGTACCAAAATATTATGAATTATATTTCAACGTTTAAAGAAGTGGATATAATTCAAAATATCAATTAAAGCCATTGTCATTTTTCATGGGCAGGTACTCGCACAGCATTCTTGAAGCATCTATTATTCCAAATAGACACTTGATTCTCTGCATTATGAGGGCATTACTTGGGGGTTTAAGGCAGGTACAAGCAATAAGAACTGTAGCTAAACAACGATCCTGGTTGCATGAGACATTACGTCGGTGAGATCAGAGATTTACAGGGCCGTAGCGAGGGTTACCGGACAGGGCACCTACACTTAGCCTACCAGCAGCTGCTCTACAAAACAGGACAGTATCAATCCACACGGTCAGACCAGAGCTGGGAGCAAAACAGAGCGCAAGCTTCTAACAAACGTTATGCTCAAGCTCCGAGGTCAGAGAACACAAGGTCCATGTTACATTGTGTCACCTTGACGCGTCTTATGAAATCTGGTAACCTCGATCGTGATCGTACAGACCCAAAGTACAGACAAAGGGAGTTTGTGAAGAACAACATAGACACGAAAACATGCGTTAGTTACAGATATCAAAGTTAAATGATAGGTTTTACATTTGTTGAGCTTGGTGATGTTAACAGCAGAATACGATGCGGAAACATTCATTACAATGTATAGTTGATTACTAACACGAGATAAGAGTCTTTCATATCAAATTGTGCATATCAGAGGTAGACCATAAAGTTTGTGGGTAGACTTTGCAAACAACAGGGAATGTAATGAATATTAAGAATTAGATTCATCACATTAGGAGCTTCTAATGATGACATTACAGCATATACATTCCCTCTTTCATCTCTTTGGTGTCTCAACATGACAGATTACGTCTTTCATCTGTGTAAAGATTTGTAAAGGCTGCAGGGAATTCTTTGAACAGCATTCCTGTTGGTTAATCATACGCACTTGCACTCTTTTACGCAGCTCATTCTTCGTTATGCTACGGCTTTATGTGAAGAATCCGGGTATTTTATTCGCAGAATTGTTTAACTATACTGTGTTTTTCAATGCACACTTACATCAACTCAGGATATTTTATTCGTTTCTGTGTAAGATTTTTCTCACATAAAGCAGCCAAATGGAATTCAATACAATTTCATTCTTCGAGCTGTTGTAATAAAATAGCATGGTCAGAAATCTATGCTGAAAGTTCTCAATGAAAAATCCAAATACTTTTGATCAACGAAGAAACCAATATCTTTCATAAGTTTGACTGCACTTGTTCAACAGTATTCGAATTGTTAATGAACCAATTTGAGATATTGTGGTGAGTGCACATTTTCTCGTGAGGTCTTCCGATTCCAACGACCTAACTTAAAATAAGAGAACAATTTTAGAGAATATTTTTTGAGAATATGAAGAACGCTGAAAAATGTCGAACCAACAAGGAGATAACCTGTCGGCTACCAAGCTTCATGCCGCCATTTTGTCTGTCACGTCACATGATGTGGCACCTTGATAGAACTTTCAGAAATCAGGTCAGAAATCAACGCAAAAATCTGGTGAAAACAGAAAGCTGAATGCCCGATAGAGGGCATTCAGCTCAATAACAGAGGTCATTTGGTGCATCTGGTACGAATGGTTGGAACGAAGTACCTTTACATCGTAAAAAGTCGAAAGACACTTAGATAAACTTAAGAAAAATCTAAACAGATATATTTTGTTGTTGCTGTGTATTTTCATTCTACATAGAAACCCATACGCTGTGTGCGCTCATCAAATAAAGAGAAATGTCAAATAACAGGAAAACTTTCTAAAATGAAAGAGCCATGACGAAGTTATTTGTCGGAATAGCATAAGACTACTAGAATACACTGCTAAATCATATGTCGTCTTGGCTCGATTATCGGAAAATAACATAATTGAAAGCCTAAGGAAATAATTCATTCATGGCAAAATTAAATCAGGCCAGTAATCTTGTTGATGGATAATGGTTCTTATGTTGTGGTAAGTATGGTATTAAGGGTCAAGACTTTGCCTACAGCCGCGACACGGACATAAACATCCTGACCGCTTTATTATTTCAACAGTTCTGCTCTTCAACCATTTTTGTAGACAAGCTGACAAAAATGTTTTCTTTACTTTGAAAACTCAATAAATACCTATAATTTTCTTTACTTTGATAATTCAATACATACCTAAATTTTTCAATTATAATTTATTTAATGAGACATTAATTTGGTTCTTTCAGCATTGCTTTTCATGTGCCATTTTAAAATTCATGTGCCGTATAAAATTATTTCATTTCCACTACACTTAATATGTCTGTTCGCATATATGTACCTTCGCTTATATAGTTTTTTCCAAAATGTATTCATACATGTTTTACTGCTTTTGCCGATATTTTTCTGTTTTATTACGTTGTGAAATCAGCCTAAGTCCAAATGGGCCGGTTTCTGTAAAAAGTTATGCAAAGCAGTAAAGCATGCAACGTTAATAGTTTCATTGACACTTGATATATTCTTCAGAATACTCACTTAGTCACGTCAAAACAAATATTATCTTGTTGATTTGTTGATTTGTTCCATGTATAAGAAATCTACTTTTCGTTAACTGTGAGACTTAAAATTGTTCTTATTGTTTGCTTTGGTTATAAGAAAATAAGCTACTGATACAAAACACCCACATGACTGTTTGACACAAATCTACAGGATCAATGTCGCTTCAATGGTACAATTAGTGTTACCATTGAAACATACAGCTGAATGGGAATATTTCACAGACTATATCAATTGAGACAATGCATGTGACGTGACAGATAGAATTTTTGTAGCAGCGTCTGGGAATGTAATATCTGCAATTAGTATTCCCACAAGTAAGTTCGAAAAGTATATTGAGCGAATTTATCGGATTTTATCGATTCATTTTAATGAACAGCATTATTTCTCACTGATATATTGTTCTGATGCGTTATTGAAACTTAAAAAATATAAATAGATTGAGTCGAAAAAATTGACTAATGTTTAATGGTTGTTCGATGCTCTTAGCCCGACTATGAGCTAGGCATCGACTAATACTTGATCACATGTCAAGTTTTATTCAACTGCTTATTTGGAGAAATAATGCAAATACACTTGGTTATGAGAAAATAACAGCGGCACAAAGAGAACAAAAACCACGCAAGACGAAGTTAAAGGATATTGGGATTTCACATTATTTACTGTTATAAGGCAAAGTAATGGGCATCAAACTCATTAAGAGCAACATTTTCGACCATAAAGTAACTGCATTCCTTTTGGAAATACGACAATAAACCAAAGAGGAGCATAGCTATTTCTAATTACTATGCTACATAATGGTTACTTACAAGCAACTTCTTCTACTCCAAGGTGTCTGCTGTTGAAATAAATCAGGTTTATCTTTCTGCAGAGCTTCTTTCTTTATGTGAAACGTGTTAAGTACTTCCGTACTTCCTGTATATTCACGCTGAAGAGTATAACATTGACCAATGGCCACTGACTGTTCGCACAGCTTTAGTTTTAATATCACACAATCATTGGCTTTTATGCAATGACACTTGCAGTGGACTTGACTCGGTTAGCAGCTGTTCATAAACGAAAAAGCTATATGCCAAGACTAATAATGCAGAGTCGAGTTATCGGATGGTGAGAATCTGTGTTGTTCTACACGGTGCTTTATTCCAATGGGTGCATTTAAATATTTAAAGTATTTTGTGCAACCTTACTAGAGAATGTTTCTTTGAAGCTTCTTAATTTTTTAAACATCACCATGTGCCCCAGGAGAAGAAAATCTGATCATTTTTTTAACCAAATGATTTGACGCTGTATTTTCTATCAGTGTCAATGGAGGTTTTTCCAAATTAATTTTTGCTTGTCTAATTAGTCTAATAACCTTGACTGACATAGCGTAGGCTAATTTGCCTGATTAGACAAACAAAAATTAATTTGGAAAAACCTTGACTGACACAGCGTGGAATTATTTCATTCTCAAACGTTTACAAATTGTCAGAAATATAAGGTTATTTGAGTGAAAGACACAGCATGATAATGCTATTCACAGAATGGAGTACAAACTACATATATCATTCATCTACAGTAAATAACATATCGTTTTGATTGTTAAAGGTTGTTGATACGTAACACAACAAACACCCTGGGAAAAGGTCATGGATACACACTACGATTATGAATGTGTGCTCCATTTATACTTGTTGTTTAGAAATTAACATTCTTTCCAGTGAAGCATATCCTCAGCACATGATGATTAATTCATAAAATGCAAAGCCTCAAAAATATTCAGATAATAAAGCTCCATTCGTCATGCATTAACGTCTGATATTTACATTATGGCAGAGATGGGATATGTTTTCTATTCATCAAATAACGTGATTCTTTTCATAAATTTTAAGTAGTGTATGGCAAGGATAAGTAGACCTTCTCACAAATCAAATCTGCTCTACTTTGAACTTTTTTCTTTCTGTCTCCAATTTAATATCATTCTTGCAGAAATGTTTACCTGTCCCACGGGGAAATTTTCATTATTGTTGAGTCTATCGCGAGTTTATGTATTTACTCTGGAAATAAAAGACAACGCAAGGAAAAATCCTCTCTTTTAAAACTATCATGTCAATTAAGAGAAGTTCTGATACCACCGGTTTGCAATAATACATGGACATTGTTTACCAACCATGGTTATCATCGGTGAAACAAATAAGGTGTCGCTTGGCTCTTTAAAATCCACATAATTAACACTGGGCAAATTTACTGACATGTTTGGTTGTCTCACGAATGAGTTGTTAGTATCATTGCTTTCGTTAATCAATTTTTGCTCGGGAGTTCTGGGACTTTTTCAGTTTTCAGCTCTTCTCTTAATGAAACCTGTCAATTATGGAATGACCAGAAAGTGTTAGTCATACTTTGTGCCACAAGGTATACCTTAACTGTCTATTCTGCAGCTAATCGGTTTCCTTTGAAGAAATACGATTGAGTACACAACACAGTGTATATGAAACTGTCTATTCTGCAATATTATTTCGTCTGCTCAGGTACATATTTCAATTGTTAAGATTACATTTGTGGGTTTATTTGTGGATTCAATGTCCAACGGTCTCATTTCTTAAATTTCGTACGTTTTTGGTTTGCAAATGGATCCATTTACTTAAAGTGTTTCTGCAATAAGAAATCCCGGATCCTTTTCTGGTATTTTTCCTTATACTGCAACTTTCGTAATTTTTCTGGACCGAGGTCCATTTTATAGGGTCACTGGTACACTAAGTTTCGGAGTGACTCTGTCCATGAGGTGACTCAAAGGGTGAATCTGTCGCTTGTTTCTCATACCGCTTAATTTCATGTGTACGGTAATCAATACAGGCAATTTGTTTTGTTCAGGCCTCAGTGAACAACCGAATGCTACAACAGATGAACCATTCATGATCAACAATTACAGTGATTATCCTACTTATAAATAACAATTCAAATAGATCTAGACATATACATGTCAAATGTCATTTTGAGTTCATTCAAATTACTGATTTGCGATGTTGTATAACCGCCATGGAAATTTTAACCTAAGATTTGGGTACTGTCTGATTGAGGAAACAATTATGTATACTTAACTGATTGAGTGCTTAATCATGTATTATGCGAGAACTCTGGCTTTATTTGTGCTGTTCGGAGCGGCGGTTAACTTCGGTAGTAAACTAACGCAGTGGGAATAAGTACTCAGAATTTTAGGAAAAATAAAATAAAATAAAACCCCCTCCCAAGTTACAAATAAATGATTTGTGCACTGTGTTTAGTATATTTGACATGTTTGATAGCATATTTTTTTTAATTGCAATAGGTGTGAATGCCTATTATGTTTGATAAAATGCTACTTTCCAGCTCTCCAGGGGCATATAAAGGACAGCCTATGCAAATCTTGGTCATTCTCTCAGTGGCTCTCCTAGAGTGAAGACCTCTGTGTGTGTATTCCCAATATATATGACCCATGCTGTTCCTAGGACTTGTGGCTTAAAACTGAAGAATGAACTTGCAGTAAGCACATTCATTTCCTTTGATAAATCCAAATTATTTTACAATTTGGGGCCCCAGACCGTGGTCTAGGATCTTTGATACTGACAGAGAAACGCAGAAGTACGGAGGATGTATAGATTAGAACGAAAAGGTCAAATTTTCCATAAAACATCTTTACAAATTATTCATCTCCAATGAATTGTACCTAAGTATGTCGGACAGTAATTCTCAGACACACGACACGACACAGCATTAGATTCTTCCATACATGGGGGAGATTCCAACCTTCTGCAGTCTCTGCCTTAATGTTTCTGCTTTAATGTTTCTTTGAGTAACTTCACATACTAGCGACTAAAGCAAACTGAACAAGACCACTTGTACAACATACACACAGATCGGAACCTCTACTCCCTGCATAAAATGTTTCAGACAAGTAAATACGTCGAGTCATGGGGCTTCTTCTTGGACAGATTTCTGGATCCGTAACCGAAATTTAAGATCCTTGTTTAGACCTCTCAGATAAAGTATCTATTTCGGAAAGCTATTTTTAGATCCTCAAGTATCCAAACAGTTCTCTAGATGGCGCCAAAAAGAACAATTACCGCCTAAAAAGCCATCTTTCAACCTGTAGAATTTTATTTTTAAGATAATGAATACATTGATTCACTTACCTTTTGCGTTTCTATTCAAATTTAGATTAGTGTACGTTCAGTTTTCGGTCCGTCCAGTTGTCGGTCCAGTAGTGTACCTCCGGTTGTCTGAAATGAGAAAAAGAATATAAACGTTACAGGTAAATTTTTGATACGGAAGGAAGACATTTTCAAAAAGTCCATATACATGACAAGTAAACCTCATGAAGGAACAAAAATCAGACAGGAAACAGAGCTTTTGTGATTTCGTCTACTTCGTAATTATAATATTGAAAAACCATGCGAGCCACAAAAAGACTTCAATGATTGAGAATTAATTTCTGGTAAAATAGAAGAAAGGAAATCTTGGAATAAATCAAAAGTGAGAACAGTTGGCTGGTAATTGTGTAATTAAGATGAAGCATTTATTAGCTAGAAGGGAGGAAATGATCACTTGAGGTATCACTGTTGACAACTACTGTCACAGTACACGGAATTTGTATCAGTTTGGGAACAATGACGCACCAAAAGAACAGCGTGAAATTCTTATGTCCTCTCTTTTGTTCTAGACGTTTCGAAACTGATACAAATTCCGTGTACTGGAGAAATCATGACCGCGATTTAACAAGATGTTTCAAATTTTACAGTAACTGCTGAATCACAGAATTTATTTGACACTACTAGCATCTTTGTGATCCCAAATTACAGGTGGTGTAAACGTCCCTACGCAAGCTGCACACAGCTTGTTAGCCAGCAATATCAAGCTGCACAGAAAGGGGTTTGGGAATATCGCATCGTCAGACACCACACAATGAAGTAACAAAGATTCACCAGACAAAGTGTGGGAATAATTAAGGGGATAACTTGAATGAGTACCAAATTGTTTTTCAGCATTGAGGATTTCCGAAGAAGGGCGTATTGGCAGGTAGTTTCTTAGATTTCTTGCTTCTGTATCCATTATCACGCAAGACAAACTTTAATGGAGCATAATATCTTGTAATTGCTAATCCTAGCATTTCATCAGGCAAGAAGGTTCAGTTACAGTAATAACTGTAAGTGCACTTAACGTTTCCTGAAATAGAATAGGAGATTATAGCAAGTTGTTGAAAATAACAAGAAAATACTTCAGACTGTAATTAATTTTTGATGGTGTCGTTCACTGATGTAGAGACAAGAGCTCCTGTGTTATTTTCTTCGTGTACTATTTCATGTGTCGCTGTTTGTTTGAAATGATAGTCAATATGAAGCATTGGTCGTATTTGTTTGGCAATTTCGGCTACCTGTTTTGGCGAACTAATCTTTAGTATTAAGGTAACTTTCTATCAAATGTAAACGAGCTCCAAGTTAAAAATATTAAATCGAATTTGGAGCAGGGGTCGGGGGATAAGCTAAAAAGAGGAGAAATTCAATAGAACGTCACCTTTGTTTAAATCTCCGATATGTATTTGTGTCTGATTGCTATCTCCCTAAACGTGTACGAGGGTGCAATTCTGTGACTACAAAACTTATAACGAGTTAGCAATTGTTCCATTGCCGGTCTATCGAATAAATGTTTCGTTTCGTCTCCTGCAAATAGTCATTTCTATCAAAAGAATCACAGTTCGTTAACAATGGCATAAGGCGTTAAAATGTAAAACGAAGAATTTTTCATTTTGTCTTTTATAATTATTTTCTACTTTATTTTTCCACGTTATGGACCGCATAGTCTTGTCGAATTTCATTCTGCAGACAAATTGCTCCAGTACAATAAAATTGAGAGAAAAGTAATATTTTTTGGTCGAGTCCTTATGAAAAGCACAGTACGATATTTTATTGATCCGATACCCCAAATCCTCAGTTATATTTAATTTAATGAAATGAAAAAGTAATAAATATATACATGTGGTATTAAAACTTTAGATTGGGTGCGATTCACACCCCTGGTTGTACAATACAACCCTCTTTAAAAAATCCGCTCCAAAACTCTACAAATTACGAAATTGAAACTCTGTTTCTGTTTGAGAAGTTCTCCTTAATTGGCTAATTTGAGTGCAAGACTGTCACATCTCAATTGGAAACAGCTTTGGACCCAGACAAGTCATATTAATGTCACCTAGTTACACATTCCACGGGAAATATATGCTATTTCTTCTCAGATTTTTGATCAAAGAAAATTCCCAATGGGAGACACGTAAAGCCTATGTGTCCGACATACATGTTCGTCTAAGGCGACCGTTCTGTACTCTTACAGTGGACGAGAATACTGTGGCAACTCCTAAATTTATTACTTTTTGCAACCATTAGAGATTATCTCTGTGTTGTCACACGGATAAAAATACTTCATGAATTTCTGTTGTTCCCCCCCCCCAAAGGGTAACAAGCAGATTTATCATCCTTTAAAATATCTAAAATTTTACACTATGCACACTTTTTAGGTTTGTCAATGGCAGAGCCTGGAATAAATATATTTATTCTCAATCTAGTCTAAAACAGTTTGTCCAAATAGTCCTTAATTTTTTGTAGATCTACAACTAACAAGATTAACCTGTAAATTGTCCTCAAGAGGATTGATCAAATGAATATAGGGCTATGAGATTCTCTCGGTAAATCAGGCTAGAATAATAGAGCAATTAAATTCTCTGATTGTGGCCCAACTTCTGAATTAAGTATTCATGTAACTAGCTGTCTGCGCTGCAAATAAGAGTATTGTTTACATAATTACTTTGATTGTTTACAGACATCATGCTTTAGTCGAATGATATTAAATCGCAACTATTTCTGGGAATTCTGTCTAAAATTACATTCAATGCAGAAGCTCCACTTGTAATCCGTTCTTCTTTCTGAGCACGATCCATTTTTATCATTTCATTTTATTTTCAAGGGAGTAAATTGGGTGAACCAATTTAAAATAAAGACAGGACACATTGTTTACGTTCTAGTCTGTAGCATTTATATTTCATACACCCACTTTGTTTGGCAGATGATCCTTTATGAACAAATCATAAATTGTCACAATTATGATTCATATATACTACAGGCAATTAATTGTCTGCATCTAAAACAGTATGTATAAAGATTCAATAATTATTTTATGGCAGTATGATCAGCAAAATGAAACAAATCAACAGGAAGAGGAATCCCTCCACTTATTTAAATGCAGGGAAAATTCCTTTTGTTTGAAACAGTTGAACCATCGATGATAAAAATGAAATCCTACGTCGGGTGCTACTACGGTTAGAGGATCAGCGAAAGGCCAATTGACTGGTAAAAGTGCAAGACATTCTTCTGTGCTGCTCAGCACGGTTTATTAATATTTATTGGAACCAATCTCATGAAAGTAATGTTATATTACACAGTGGTTATAAAGCCGTTTTATCCCGTGAGGGATTATTATGCTGCTCTTTTATCTTCTCTTCATTAAAAAAGACCTCGTTGGAACTTTTCTCTTTCGTATCGTTTCCTTACATAATGAATCAGAAATTGAACATTTGCGAAAATCGTTATTTCCATGTGCTCCATCACTGTTCTACTTTTTGAATAGGAAATTGTCCATACCAGTCTGCCTTAATTAAACTATTGTTCTTCTTGGACCCAAAGACAGACAGGAACAGAGATATGTATACTCTGTCCAGACATTTCTTCAGAGAAGAATCCTTTCTCCTTATAACCACGATGAGAATTTTACGACTTAATCCATGTTTCAATGGCCTTTCACCACAGATGTGTGTGTGTTTGTGTGTGTTTGTGTGTGTGTGTGTTATTCAGCGTGGCGCAGTGTCAAATACAAACAACTAAGCTATAAGATGAGTATCAATAGGACAATAGGATATTTCTTCTTTTTTAAAATTTTTGTTGGACCAGGGTCCATTTGTGGGGCCACTGATTACCCCTGTTTTGGACTTCATGTGACCTTCCCCATGGGTTTTAAA
>JBCAUI010348074.1:0-14979 GCA_038406195.1 Haplosyllis anthogorgicola | reverse complement strand
TATTTACAGTTAACAGACACAACAATGGAATTTCCCTTGTATGATGCAACACATCATAACCTTATGCAATAGGTACATAATAGGAACTACTTCCTGTATTGTTAATGTTTACATTTATACATAATATACATTATTAACATTGTTATTCCATATAAACCTGAATTATACAAGAGTACAGTGTACATCATGAACATTGGATCTTTATTGTTCATTGTGAGCACTGATCTGTGACCCTAGGTGCTTGAGCTAGGAATCAGGGCACCAAAACAAATCAGCCTGACATCTGCTTGGAATTCTGTCAACTAGTCACTCCAGGTTAAAATATTGTAAATAGAAGCCGTATCAATATGATCTCAAACGTTACTATATTAAGAAAACTTTCAAGACTTGTGGGACACAAATACAGATCTTTCATAACCAAAATAGATTAGTTATCGAAAAGCGCCACCAATGCAGGCAATTTTAGTTATTGGTCCATAGCGAAGAGTAGATTCCTTTGAGGCACACACTAATACTCATTTGAGTTAACAAAGAGGATAAACTTATAATTTCGTTTTATCTTTGTCCAGGGGAACAAAGTGTGGGAGATAATGCTCAGCGACGGAACGAACGGTAGATCCACGAGAAGGTACATAGACGAGGTGTTCCCGCAAGCACCGTTACACATTGACGGAGCCTTTCTCTGGCGGTTTGGTATCGACTCCACTGTAAACCTGCAAGTCTACATGATTAAAGGTGTTTTATATTAAGCTTTTTTGTTTTTAAATCTTATTGACCATGAACATAACAAATTGAATGCCGTTACTTTCCCTGGTATCATTGACCATCGCAGCACCTGGCAAGTCGTAATTTCAATGTAATTTCAATTTTATATTACCATGGAAAATCCTTTCGTTTCTCTTCAGGACACCAATACTACCGCTCTGGCAGCGAGGGTCCTCCGTACAGGATGATTGCAGTTGGTGGACTGAGTTCACTTTGGTATCAAGGTATTTACATTTCTTCTTGAAACACACAGAAGTAGTTTTAAATCTAACGCAAGTAAACTATTGAGTTTCAAACCATCAGGTGCTTGTCTAGGATCTTTCGTTATCGTTGTTCTGATGGAAAAGGGGACTCCACCAAGTCCCATATCTTAAAACAGATACACAGTAATATATTTCTAACACTGTACAAACAGTGCTACATTAACAATTTTGAAGAAGAGAAAATATAATAAAATTTATATGTTTACCAAAGTGTAAAATAAACATAAATTTAAATGTTTACGGTACAGTTGTACCAAATTGACAAAAACCCTGCCAAACGAAGAAGAGTGCAACTAAGTTATGATAAAAGTTATCACACATGAGATACATTGAATACCACTTAAATCGAATCTCAAGGGAAACGAAAAAAAGGAAGGATTAGCAGAAGTTCGACTTACCAAGTCAAAAAATTAAAACGAAAATGTGCCGAAAAACGAGTAATCCGTGCTCGAGTTACGCAAGGTACATGTAATAGACAACTATTGTAGGTTGGCGGGAGGGTGACCACCAGGCGGCGCTGTTTTCGTGGGACTATGACGGAGATGACGGTTCAGTCACCATGAGGAACTGCTTCTTTCAGCACAGTTTTTACGCCTGTCACACGGGGGCGTCAGGTCAGGTAAGAGAAAATGGTGTCCTTGTGAAAAAAAAGAATTACTATTGTTATAGAGTGTGCCATATGAGATAGCCGTTACAAAACACTCAATGGATTTGTCACTCTATGGGGATTTCGCGCTAGAAGATACCACCCTCTATGCATGCTCCACAGGCCATCGATGGTCATTCTCGATATTGCGATAGCATTCGGACCGCGCTCCTTCAAAAACAAATACCTTGGATGTTCTCTATTGCTTGTGAATTACTATTATTATAGAGTGTGCCATTTGAGATAGAGAAATGAAACAAGGGCCCAACCTAAACCCAAAAAATATCGTCAATTCTTTGTTAAAATGTTACATATTTATTCATAAATTCACTTCGCGTATGAATATAAAATAAGCCTTTACAGGTTGTTCTTTCTCATGAAAATCAGCTGCTCCAGGACTGTTTAATTTTGTAAACAAAAGATTTTGTCTTTCACTCTTTCTGTTGAGAATTGAGCCAATCGAGGGAACTTTCCCTGGATCCACCAAGTGTTTTACTTGTTCATTTTGTCCGTTTGTTTGCCGTAACAACAGACATTTCATTTATTATTTCTCAGCCTGATGAAGGATTCCCGAAAAATATAAAATATTGGTATGGATGCGATGGTTACCGTGATGACGAACTAACAAATTCTGATGATAACGACGAAATATACACTGATAGAGACAATAACAGTGATAATCACGGTAATGACGACAATGATGAAGAAGGTAGCGATCCACCAATGAACGATGGAACTCCACACTTCTGCACATACCGACCTCAGATAGACGCCATCACTGTTATGGGAGATGGACTCACCTATGCATTTTCAGGTAATTAAGAAAAAGACCACAATTTTTGTTAATAAAATACTTAACCCATATTAATAAATATTACCCTTGGTAGAGTCTTCCCAAGTTCGAAATGTAGAATATCAGTGGCCTTAAAAGAGAGACCTCGGTTCACAAAGATTTGTTTAACTCTTGGTAAAAACACAGCATCATTAGTCAATGTTTTCAGAAGTGCAGATAAATAGTAACTTGTGGTACGAGCAACATGCATGACATGCGTATCCATGAAAAGAAAGTAATTTACTACAAAACTTTTTCAGGAACATACTACTGGCGAATGAATAGTGAAGGACACCCTATTGATGAAAACCCCAGGGATGTTCATTCTAACTGGTTTGGTATGTTATTTGAAATAACTAATTAAGTCTTCAAATTATTTTGATTATTCAAATATTCCAAGGGTAAACACACCAAGTAAATCAGTCGGTAAAGACCTTGATTTTATGGTTAAATTATGCGATAATTTTCTAAACTGCGTTCGCGTGAAAAGCAGAGAGTGAACTTCTATTGTTCTGAAAATAAATTACATTTCCGGAGGTGAAAGAACAAAATAAAATTAATCAGTGAGGCTTTTAAACCGAAATATGTTGCAAGTTCCCCAAAAATTCTGAAGTTTAATTTTAATTCTCTTGAAAGGAAATTTAATTCTATGTACATATCAAGGAGTATGTGTCGTGTTTCCGTACCCTGTCTTTTTTATCAAGCGCAATTTTATCAACCACTAATGCACTGTGACGGTTTGCTGAACTGCACCATTAAAGGCGTTTTAAGGTGAATCTAGCCCCACATGACGTTGCATGATGTAACAGGACATTATGTCTCTTAATTGCACTGTTCTCTCCAACCTTTCCCCAAAAGAGAAAAATGATCCAACCACCACATATAACGCAAGATGACAAAAATCAATGAGCCATGACTTTTTAAGACATGATGTCTGATTGGAGATGACTGAGGTTTATTTTATAATTTGATAAATTATTAATTTAAGATTATTGGAAAATTATTTCATTTTTATATTGTGTTGTAAAAATATTGTAATATTAAGGCAAATCATGTGTCAAAGTTTAACCAAATTTCACCGCCCCTATGGCAAGGTAACAGTCAGTAAAAATTGATGGGGAGGGTCACACAAAGTCCAAAATAGGGGCAACCAGTGGCTCTCAAAATGGACCCTGGTCTAACAAAAAAAAATTAAAAAGAAGAGAAAAATTACAGTTATTTTCCATTCATCTTAATGGTTTTGGTGGTCATCTTCATCAATGAATTACTCTTTAACTAGAAAGTAGAATGTGCTAAATTTTTGTCAATTTATTCTTAAGGACATTATTAACATTATTCAGGTCAATACGTTATGGGGCTCTAGCCACCTTAACTAAATTACCTTTCTCCTCTCAAGGTAACGAATTTGTCGGTAACTTCGATGCGGTCGTTTTCCGTCCATCAGAACAATGTAATCCAACGTGTCGCGGGACAGCATATTTCTTTCAGGTAAGCAATGGAACAGTGGAAATACCTTTTTACAGATTTTTGTGGACCGAAGTCCATTTTTGGGCCACTGGCACTCTCTGTTTTAGACTTGGGGCGACTCTGCCCTTGGATTTCAAAGCTAGGTCGTGTCGTGGTCACCTCTCAATTTGAGAAATTCTTAAACAATCACAAGAATTAATAGCTAAGTATCCTTGGGCTCCTCATGCTGGCCACAAATTAATCAATCGTGAAATTGTAAAAGGAGCCGCTTTCTTTCGCAGTTGCACTAAACCAGATCATTGTGGTTTTGAAAGAGATTACTTTTTATGATCCAAAAAGTCATCACCTGTTACTCATGTTCATTGGAAACCTTTACAGAATAATAAGGTTTACGTACAAGAGAATTCCGACGGATCAGGCGGGAATGTCGTTATGTATTACAATGGAGTAATGCCTCGTTTACCAGCTAACATTGATGTGGCTACACTAGTGCCATCCAGTAGATGCAGCATGTGTGGGGACTTGTTCTTCAGTAAAGGTAGCAAAATTAACAGTATAAATAAAATAGTCGGCAGGAAGTGCATAGAAATTTTGTTAACAATAGATTTTCATGGCGTCTTACAGTTAGTTGATAGGTCAGTTATCCAAATACAAACTACATATTATCCAGGGGTTTTTTTTCAAAACTGAAATATGTTATATGTTATTTCAAGCTGATAGCACAAAAAGTGTTAACCAAACGTTACAAAACACCCAATATATTTGTCACTCTGTGGGGATTTCGCACTGGAAGATGCCGCCCTCTATGCATGCTCCATAGGCCATCAATGGGGATTCTCGATTTGCGACAGATATTTGGACCGCGCTCCTTCAAAAACAAGTACATTGGGTGTTCTCTACTGAATAATTGTATTTCACGTTACTTCTAGTGGTTTTGTTTAAGAAGTGTGAAACAATAGCGTTGAATTTATATAATCCAAATGTTTGTACTTGGAGTGAATTACTGATTCACATTTTTGCCAGTATAAATGCTATAAAATCAGCCACGTTGTTTAACAAATTTGACATAAAGATAATGTAGCATGAGTGGCTTGCATAATTTGGGTTAACATCATTTGCATTAATATCAACAACAAAACAAAACATTGAAGTAATACTTAGATGATATATATTTGTATTGCAATGTGTGAATTTCTAAAAAAAAAAAAAAAAGAAAAGAAAACAAAGGCCAATCCTCTGGAGATTCCAAAAATATTTGGCGCACATGTTGATATTCGTAAAAGGGGGGAGTATCCGCAGTCTACAGTCAAGTGTACAAAAAATGAAGCTAAGACGATAATACAACTTGCTTGATAACTTTACTTTTAGGTTCCTCTCACTACACAACAGAAGCATCTCACACAATCTCTCCATGGCGACCTTATGATCTTCATACAGTGGAGACAGTAGCTTGGCAAAATATAGGTACGCAAGATAAGCCATTAGAACTCACCCAAGCTTGGTGTAAGCCATCACCTTCAAGCCATTCAATGGGACATTCCACACAGCAAAAATGTACTCAAATGTGGCACTTGTACATCTTTTCCACCCTGGAGTTATGAAGGTGTTATTTACCAAGATATTTCCCACATCTCTACTGATAGCACCAGGAGTGGAACTCTGGTCGCTTGCTCCCAAGGGGTTGCTACTATCAATTAGCACCCCAGTATATTTAAACGGATCTTTCTGCGCAAAGTCACAGTGCACTCTGGAAACGCGAGCAAAGCAAATTTCAAACGGCAATACTTACCTACCTCACAGGAAGGAATTATTAAAAATTATCTCTTCAATAATACAGAGAAACTGGCCGAATTCCGAAAATTTGTTAAAGTGAACTATCACCGAAGACAGTGAGATAAAGGTTTATAAATTTTTTCATTAATATTTTTATATTTCTTTCCAGAATGGACAAGTGTCAATGCGGTGCTGTATCCGTGGAATGAAGACGATTCCTTTAGATATTATTACGTATTTAATGGCAACGAGTACCTCAAATATGACACTGAAACAGGAACGGTGAGAGTCTTTGCTGATGCTCTTATTACATGAGTATTCTTTTGAATACTCAACTCAGGAAAATCATGTAGATTTAAATTTAAACGTAACCGTTATGAAATACTGTAATCAAAATCAATTATATCAGTGACAACACGGAGTTGATAGCGCCCCAATTTAAATTGTCCCAATAAAATTCTATTCTTTCAGGTTTTGTTCAGAAATGATGTTGACTCTCAGAGGTGAAACTGTTTCAACTGCTTCAACTGATATCAAAATGAAGCATTAGTCCTTGACCTCCAACCCAAAACCTTCCGATCCCGCCGTAATCCCCCGCGGCCCCAACCCCCACCAGCACGGATTTGGGGGGGGTCTTTCCTGGATCCGCCAATGTTAATTGTCTGTCAAATGACAGAGTATGTGGTCGTCCGCCTAAAAACTTGTAAAAATAGAAACTAAGACAAAACGAAGCAGACCATAACCATCAAAATAGAAACCAAGACAAAACGAAAATTTAAATTTCCACTCCATGACGTTGTTTTCTTTGGTGACATCATGACATACCATTGCTATGACATTAGACAGACTAGTAGTTGCACAACTACTTTTTTCATTTTTTAATTTCTTGTTTACTTTTACAGATTGAGAATGGATACCCACGAGTACTGTCGTCTTGCTAACAACCTACGTTGGCATACGGTGGAGGAAACAATCGACTAACCAAAGAATATGACTGATCTAAAGTTTCAATTCGTACTCTCATATGTACACAAATAAAAATTAGAATGGTATAAATGATGGTGTCGGACAAAAATGTACAGATTAAAGTGTAGATCACTTTGGAGCGGCTCGTCTTAAGCTAATGCTTCAACTGTCCACAAGAAACACCAAGAAACACACATTCCTAAACATCACGAAGCTATGGAAAACCAGCTCAAGTGCGAAGAACTTAACCGAGTTGTCCTTGTTGAGGAAATTGCGAAGTCACATAGGGCATTATTTCCTTTCAAATAGATTAACAAAGACTTCTAGAGAAAGGCTTAAACTTCAATCTGCATGTGACTGGTAAACGCACATATATTTACAATCACTGAATATTAATTGTCATTGTGATTTATTCGTTTCTTCTCGGCTAAAACAATATGCTTCTGGTCACTTTATTTATTTACCTTGTTGAATGCCAAAAAAATTAAGGTTATGAATGTCACTCAGAATGATGTAAGCGAAAACAGTGCACAGAAGAGCGTCATACAAAAGTAGATTATCGTAATACATTTCACAGCCTTGGACCCCAAAGAGACCAGAAACATTTTGTTAGTTAAAACAAGACTATTAAGATGGAACTTGATTCGAGGCATGCTGGCATGCCACCAGTTATCGTAATAAACTACAAATCCGAGATTTTCGATTTTCATTTGCTGTTCCTTTAAATACTTCGATCAGGTTTATTTATCCATTTCTGTTATAAAAGGCCAAACCACTTCTACAAAAAAGCAACTTTAATTGTTTTATTCTTAACTTAAATTCTTCCTGTTTGTTCAACAAGTATTCAAACCGCACCTCTGGCAGACCATGATACCAGACCACTCCTTGATCCCATCCCTGTTTCTTTTTAGGGAATGTCAGGTTTGTCTTGTTCTTCTATTGCCATGCAGAAATAAGAAGGTATTACTGCACTTGAAAATTAGGTTTAAAAGTTCCAATAAGTAAATTAAACAATTGGGAAGTAAATAACAACTAGTGTTGTCGTAAAGTAAATGTTATTCATGAGAGAAAGTCAGTAAAGAACTTTTTAAAAATTTATCATCAAAATTTAAATTGATCTGCATTGAACATTTTGGTAACACATTGAATGCCGTTATACATGTGCTGCGGCTCAGTAATTACAGTACTTCCCGTCAGACTGTTCCCCACAGGCCACAAGGTCTCGTCTCATACGGTCTTTAAAATTACGTTAAGGTAGCCAGGGACTCTCACATTTTCCTCACCTTTAAATTTCTACCTGCATGAAAATGTTAAACATCTAAAACTGTCTTTTCTTATCAAGTTCAGTGCGTACACTTTGGTAGTGGAAAAGTACAAATGTATGAAATAACACACGAGGAAGTATAGATTAACGGCGTATAATACGAGGGCGTAGCCCGAGTATTAGCCGTTAATCTACACTTCCGAGTCATGTTATTTGACTTAATTTACAACATAATGGACACTTTTCCAAACATAATCTACACTTTTCAAAATAATCTACACTTTTTGTAATAATCTACACTTTTCATGCATTGGCTAGTTAACTGTCTATTCGTGGAAATCAATGTACCGTTACGAACAATAGAAAGTGACCCAGTTGTAAATTAAATGGGAAATAACATCGAGGACCAGACCATTCTGACTATTTTATTGTCACAACTTATATGTGAATGTAGTGCCGGTAGCTTTTAGTAACAAGCAATTATACTTGATTGATGTAGGATTAATATTCTCTCTAAAATAGATCCATCTTTTGCATTTTGGCGTTGTGCTTGTGACATATTAATGAGCCGTTCAGACACCTTAATGATATCAAGATAAAATCTACCACAAAGGTATATCACCAACAGGAAATAGTATTTCATCTTTAGAAAATCAAATAAGGCTCAACAAATTGCCATGTAGGGAATCACAGGCACCTATTTCTCAAGCAGTACAATGCAGATATTTGTCCTCTAAATTCTGTTTTAAATTATTTCAAATTATTTTAGTATTATTATTGATATTTTGTTTTCTACTTTCTACAACTAAATGTAATGGTCATTGAAAGCATTACATATTTACTTGCATGATGAAAATCTTAGCGTCTTTTCTTCCTTATTATTTCAAAACATTATTGTTTGACATAAATTTGAATAGTAGTTTGTCACGTACTACACAATTATTAATCTTAAATAATTATTTCAATAACATGTACTTTAAATACTTATGAGAAAATTGCAGTGAGGCATATCTTTAGATTCACCATTTAAGGCACACGTGGCCTTCAGCCAACTTTAATCTAACAGTGAAGCATAGGTACCTGTGCAGTACTTAAAGCATGGAGGATAGCTGTAGTTGGGAATGGGTTGCACTTTGCCCCAAAGGCTCTGCGCTCTGCTTGCGTTTGACACTAAATAGACGTTGCTCGTCTCACTTTTTATTGCCACTTCCTCCTGCTTTCTTTTCATGTGTATTGTAAATGTTCAACCATATTTGGCAAAAACACCAAATAGGAGTTTTTACGCTGCCACCGCTTATTATATGTGAAATCTACTAACATTTGAGGACAGGTTGAAGGTTTGGGCCACGTTTAGTGTTATCTTTTGTAGGTGAGCGATAGTAATATTGCATACTATTATGTAAATAGAGTGAAGTATCCACATAAAATATTGTTAGCAGATATAAGGCAACAGTTTACACGTATAAGGCAAGTATTTTCCTTCACATCCTTTTTCGCTACCATTTGTGTTCATGTTTTATCAAGTTCCTAAATTCATTTTTCAAAACTGTAGAGCTTTGTACGAAAACATCTCCGTGAAAAAAATCATACTTATAAACTTTTGATAAAGTAGAAATACTGAAAACTTTCAGAAACTTATGATTTAACATGATATATGTCATAGTATTTATTTTGTTTTGACAAATATAAAGAACGTGCTTAATTATAATTGCATAGACTATCAAAATTAGTCATGTCACTTTCCATTGTAGAGTTTGAAGACCATAAGTATTAATGGCCATGGATATTCTAAAACGGTCTTTACTTTGCTGATTTCCACATAGGAGGTATATGCTCACAAAGGGAGATTCCTTGGTGGAGAAAGTTACTCAATTTAAATGGTGCAACTAAACGTAAACATGGAAAAAGACAAAGTGCGAAGAACTAAAGTTGTAACTTATTGGATAATAGATCCTGAGGATCAAAAAAGACAAGTGGTGAGTCGTCACATACGAAGATGGGCAAAGTTCTCAGCCGTAGCGGCTCTACTGGTCGCACTCGCTGGATTAGTCGCGACCACCTTCGTTTGGTCCAGATACGGATTAAGTGTGTGGAAGGGAGAATCTAAGGACACAGAGGGACGCACTGCGATCCTTGTTTTACACATCCTAGGACCTGTGTTCATGTTATCCGGAGTTCTGTGTTTCATTGTGGCCTGTGTCATCTATGAGTTTAGAGGAAAGGATAATTCGACCTTAACATTTGACCCTGGAGCAAGTGATGCAGTGTAGAAGAAAGACCGTGTGTAATGTAGATACGCTGTACAGATGAGACAACTGCAAATGGAGTAGTGGTGCCATAACTAACAGTTAATTTATTATACATCTTCGCATTGGTCGATCCAGGAGGCACTTTAGAGGTACTTTAGAGAAAGTGAATGCCATTTGAGTGCCCTCCAAATGAGATTCCTGGATTCGTCACTGCTTTGTAAAACTTTTCTACAGCAGTCGCTATGATACGTTTTTTGTATGTAGAATCTAAGCGACAATAGACATGTTTTCTTGTAATAATAGAATTGTAGTCGAAATATCAGGTTGCGTTAAAAATACTCAAAACATTTTAAATGAACTGCCTGCAGGGAACTCATTCCCTTAAAATTCGAAACTGTACGTAACTTGTCTTGTACTATTCATTTATGATTTCTGTAATTAACATAACTTACTTTGCCAGAAACTGGAAAGTTTCCATTATGAAAGGAACTTTCGAATTCAGTTTGCACATAAAGGATATACCTGTACACATGTTTAGGTCTGACGTTTTATTACGGTTGGTGTTTAGCTCAAATTCTCAAAAGTTTCATATCAAATTTCCTCCTCTTAATCAAGATTGCACAAAACTAAACCTTCTATTTAAATAACCATTCTTATCTTCTTAAGTGAAGTGTTTGCTCACTTGTTGGAAATGGACAATGTGTGTCACCATTTATGTGTACATAAGGTGTTTGGTGAAATCTTCACTCAAGGAGTCATTTCCTGGTCACTCAATTGTTATTGTCATATTTTAGGGGTGAGAGGTCTTGGGATTATTTTGCAAAGGCTGAAATATTTCAAGAAACGTATTTCAGAAAATTGTGTTTTGATAAGCAAATACTGCAAAAAAAAATCTTTTAGTGAAAATAGAACTTGGTTGGAAATGCAACAGTGGTTATCAACGATAAGCAAAATTTTTTTTTTTTCAGAAATAATGTTTAAATGACATTAAGAAATTTTGAAGGAACATTACCTACAAGTGTAGGTATACATTGTTTAAAAGAAAAACTTCCGACAGTCCCTTTCCAAGTTTATCAACGCACCCAACAACTTCTCAAGCAAGATATGTCTCAAGTGGCCGTTTTATTACATTAGTATACATACCCTTCATACAATGCATCGGATTAATACACAAAGAGCTTATCTGTGATATTAGATGTGAGGACAATCTCCTAAAATGCCTTGTGTGTATTTGTACAAAGTATTGTATTGCTTCAAAAAGGTGCCAGTAGTTACACATATTTGATGTAAAGTAGTCTAAAATAGCTTGTGCAGAGATAATCTGAGTTTTTGGGTTTTTTTCGAAAATGTCTCCAGTATTTAGTTCAACTAGACTAATTTGGTATAAACTTTCATAAATGTAAACTTTCAATGAAGGAAAAACCCTTTTTAAAAACATTCACATTTTCCATGCGCAATATAGCTGGTGTAGACACAATGTAACATTTTTTTTTTATGAATGCAGTTTCCAGTATATACATGTAATTTTAATTTGTTCGCATTACTTCGACAAGTGCTCACATGTAGAACATTTGTATACATATATATTTTTAAATGTAGTCTTAAACATATATTTGTAATGTCAGTTTGAAAGATTGTTGGCTGATCGGAAATTTTTGAAGAAAAATATAAATATCAAAGTGTCATTTTGCTGCTTATTCTTTCCCAATGTTCATCAGCTCCTGACGTTCCTATCATTTTGGAAACAGAACAAAGGAGAGAACATGAGAATTCTACGTTGTGTTTTTCATGCACTTTTGTTCCAAAATGATAAGAATTTCATCCTCTGAGAACTGTAGAAATGTATTTCAAATGCAACTTTTTGCAAGTTTCCTTCAAATTTCTCATTAACTAGATGTTAGATTTGTCTAATATCTTGAACCCAAACAGCATTTCAAATACACATCAATTGGATAAATCTATGACCTGTCTGATGCAGGACCCTCATCCCTGAGAAAGAAACATCGCGATTTTGAAGTTTGAACGCAAACATGATTTAAAATTTTGTCAAATAAATGCATTTCACTGGCGGATCCGGTGTTTCTCGTGGGGGGGGGGGCGCCAACCAAATTTTTACCGACTTTTTACGTAAAAATCACCAAAAGCTTCATCTGGCACCCACTCTTGGATCCGCCATTACAGGTTTTCATTCATTCATTCATTCATTCATTTTTGCCTAAAAATTTATGCAAATTAGCCAAAATTTTATACAATAATTAGTAAAATAATGGATCAGTTACTAAAATTGGTAGCTTTTAAGTAACCAATTTTTGTTTGCTAGCCAGTAATGGTTTAAATTTTTGCCTATTTAGGCAAATTTGCCTAATATTTTAGCAGAGACGAATTCTGAAAAACCTTGAATGTATAAATATTTCATAGCTAAAAGGTGTCTCTTAGCTTGAACATTGCCCATGATGCTCGAACTCTTGTCAGGCTGCATTGGTTGTGATGGTGTGTAAGAGCCATTAACGGTGCTGATACTAATGTCTTGAGCAAGCAAATGCATTTGCACACTTAATCCAAAGTTAAATTACGGAACTAAATAAATTAGACGAAATCGACTGACTGTTAAAGTGTAACTGAGACTCCACAAAATGTCAGGAAAAATATCAGAAATTTCGTCGGCTGCAAGAATTTATTAAATCCATGTTAATTGGTGGCCAATAATTGGTGCATGAAAATTTATATAGTTCTTATAAAATTTAAAAAATGCAATGTCTTATGATTAGTTCAGTTACAGCTTAAATCCAATCATATATTGTTAAAGGATTAGAGACTTCGGTCAGAGTTACCACCAGGAGCGCTACAGTCAAAGACTGTAGTTAGAGTTAACACCAGAGGCACCACAGGCTTCCTGCCTTACACCTGCAGCTGCAGTCATGTGACAGTCTAGAGACTATCCTTTTGGCTAATTAGAGTTATGCATTAGCATCATAATTATTTTTGGGAGCCATCTTTATTCAGCTCTAATTGCTCCTTCTTAGAGACTGTATACATGCATCCTCTCCTCTAGGAGGAGAGACAATAGTCCAAAGGCTCAGTCTCAGAACTTCAGCAACTCACAGCATGAAAGAGCAGATGCAGCAGTCTCAGAACTCTGAGAACAGAACACGGAAGGAGCAGAGGCAGCAGTCTCAGAACTCCAAGAGCAACAGTAAGTGAAGCACTCGAGCACTATATTCATATTCACAGTCACAGTCTAAGTCTATATTCACAGTCTTCTATGGCACAACAAGGGTATGTCCAAGGCCCCACAATGGACTGGACTGAAGATAAAGACTTACACAAGCATTACAAAGACTGGCAAGATGAAGTAGAGTTAATCCTATCAGCCACACTGTAAAAGACTACTGTGGGCAGGAAAACCAGCGAGAACATACTCAAAGTCTGAAGGAGTTGATAAGAAAGAGCCAAAGACTATACTAGCAGCCCTAGAACAGTGGACTAAACCAAAGTGCAATGAGATAGCAGCCTTCACAAGACTACACTCTCTAGTCCAAGACTCCAAGAGTCTATCAGAGTTCATACAGGAAGCCAGAACTCTAGTCGATACCTGTGGATACACAGCAGATCATGACAGACTACTCAAAGATGTCATAGTCTCAAGCATGAAGTCTCACCTAGCTTATCAATGGTGCATTGTGAAAGGCTCAGAACTCTCACTTGCAGACTGCATAAAGATATGTCAGTCTGAAGACTCCAGCAGGAGACAAGTCAAAGCACTGCACCCAGACCCCAGAAAGACTACACATCAGGAAACAACAGAGGTACACATAAACTAGGATACAAAGGGAAGTCATTCACACAACACTACCAGCCTTCAAACACTAGTTTCCAAGCACACCAGAGTTCCAGTCTGGCTACTGTTGTGGTGCAACCCCAGGACATCCCAAGTCCAAGTGCCCAGCCAGAGATGCAGTCTGTTGAGGATGTGACAAGACTCGACACTATGAAAAGGTATGTCACTCAAAATGCCTAGTTAAACAACTACAGTCTCAACCAACAGAGGACTGCCCAGAAAGTCCACTGCAGCCAGACTACACATCTGCCATATGCTCAAGACTGTACCAGTAGCAAGACTACAAGCCCCTGAGATACCACAGGAACACATCCAACCATTCTGGATATCACAGTCTCAAGACTCTCCAGTGCACCAATTAGATTGCAAAGTTGATACTGGTGCAGGCTGCAATGTACTACCCCTGTACAAGGCCAAAGAACTCTTTCAGGAATGACTACATCTGGAGCCAGCCACAGTCTCAATCCAAGCCTACGGAGGACAGTCTGTCAAGTACATAGGATCCTGCATAGTCTACATGCATACTGCCACAAAGTCTTCAAAGTTTGATGTCAGGTAACAAACACGGATGGACACCTCATACTTGGGAGAGACGAAGCCAAGGATGGATGGACTCACATTATCATATTTATCCAATTTCATGTATTTTACATAGTTTATTAATTTATCATTTTTATGGTTATGGTTGCCTTAGCAACCATGTACATTTGTAAGCCCTACAAGGGTACATATTTATTGTGTCAAGGCCACATGTAGTTGTTTATAAATAAAGCAGTTTAAAGCTGACAGGCAATAAGTAGTGTAGCGTTATCAGTGGCAGATCCAGAATTTCTCATAGTGGGGGCGCCAACCTTGGGGCGCCCCAATTTTTACCCGATTTTAGCGCAAAAATCCCCAAAAACTGCATGAAAATGAA
>JBCAUI010347963.1:0-14979 GCA_038406195.1 Haplosyllis anthogorgicola | reverse complement strand
CAGCAGATAGTTGGATATGAAGTGATGTGTTTGGGTCAAAATGGCCCATAGTTGGATTTGAAGTGATGCATTTGGGTTAAAATGAGATAGTTGGATTTGAAGTGACACATTTGGGTCAAAACTGCACATAGTTGGATCTGAAGTGACGTGTTTGGGTCAAAATGGCACATAGTTGGATTTGAAGTGATGCGTTTGGGTCAAAATGGCCCATAGTTGGATTTGAAGTGACACGTTTGAGTAAAAACGGCAGATAGTTGGATTGGAAGTGATGTGTTTGGGTCAAAACGGCCCATAGTTGGATGAGATGTCACTTGTGAGGATGGACCTCCCGCCCCCACTACTTTGAGATGGTGACAGGAAAACTGCATTATTTTGATGTTGGAAAGGCTGAGAGGATCAGGTGTGAGGGATGGACCCCCCGAGGTGTGGGGATGGACCGCCCCCCTCAGGTGAGGATCAGGTGTTGGGGATGAGGTGCGTGACGGGACCCCCGTCAGTAACGTGACACTTTCGCCTCTTAAATTTGTTAGTAGTATGATAATACTACCATGTTAGTTTATCTAAAGGTACTTCGAAGGAAAGGCGTTTTCTAACCTAATTCTCTGACATCAGACTGAAAAAGGTCAAGACACCTTTGCGGACAATTAACGTATCTGTACCGACCAAAATCGATCTGTGATGCAAATGATTAAAATAGCGTTGTGTACCAATGAAAAAAATCCTAAATCAATATAAATATGACTATTCATTTCTTCGTGATGCAAAACTATTTTTTAGTTTTCTAAGAACTACAAAGGCGAAAATCAATATTCCAAATGTCAAACTACATATGTATGCGTGCATGACATAATAAAATCTGTTCAATTTAATTTGGTCTACTGTGTGTTTTTAACTTCCTTTGTCTTTTTCCTTTCAATAGGACAGAGTCATCAGGTACAGCTAATGAACGATAAAGAAAAAGCTGAATTCCATCACATCCCCATGTTGCACGTGTTAATAGCAAATGGGATTAAACCATAAAATTAACTGAAATAATCTATGAATAACGTGTTTGACAAATAGATATTTGTTTGGTTAAAATACTGTCTTTTAACGAGATTCGTTTCAACTTTAAGCAAATGTTACTCATAATTTTGGAAATGTAATTTTTATCAACTTTAACTTAAGCTCGAACTTTTTTAACGCCAACATTTATTTGCCTGATCTTTAAAATGTTCACCATATCAGAAAATTATATCACATATTGTATAGGTCACTCACACCTGTACACGCAAACTAATAACACAAGGCCTCGAATCAATTCGAGATCAGGTACCCGGAAGGTTGCCTAAGCCTTCCACAGTGCAAAATCAACAATTCAATTTAAACTCTTATTTCGTTTACAACAGCCAACATATTTGGCAACAATGAAAACTAAAATTAAAGGTCAGGATTTCTTTTATTTTGTATTTGCTCAATACAATTCTATGACGTGTTACTTATCTTGGACCCCTTAAAAACACAGCACGGCACGGCGAGAGATTCTATTGTTCTCTTGCTGAACTACTCGTTATCTGATGCCTTTTTGTGGGTTCCGGTAAGTGATACTTACTGGGTAATTCAGACTGCGTTTCAGTGATGAGATATCAGTGTCCTTTAAACACAAATGGTTTTAGCCATGAATCGACATGGGTTACACTGTAATAACGAGAGAGATGTGACCTGACGGATCACTGACCCTCATGCCGTACTTAGAGAATTGTCTGAAATGGCCAGAAATGCATTTTCCCCAGTTCGGGGGGGGGGGAGTCCTGGTCACCTTTTTCACAGAATTGTCTGAAATGGCCAGCTGAAATGGTCACCTTTTTGCAATGGTTGCCCAGAACACAAACCTAGATTTCCTCCAATACATACGCCATCATTGCCATTAGGCATGAGGGTGAATAATAATCCTAACTGCTACCTTTTGCATAAATTGCTCACCCAACACGTTGCGCCGAATCGTCATCATAAAAATCAAATATTCACAAGCTGCTAACGTTTTCTTTTGTCCTAACTTCACTTCCTGCCATCTTGTTCCATTCGCATAAGTTTATAAACCATATTTGTAATTACCAACCTTTCTCTACTTAACAGGCGAATACGAGGTTCCAATTTATCCAGAAGAGAAAATAATCTTATTCTATCCATTTTGAGCAATTTAACTAAAGCCACATGAACACTTGTGAAATAATGGAATCACCCGCACAAAACGCTGGCTAAATGGCCATGTATATATATATTATGTCTGCAAACATTATTTATAGACATGAATTATTATCTAATGTGGGTCAAATTGGTTTTTATTAATCTGGATCGCGATCTGGATTGGTTTAAGACCATGTATTGCTTCTAATTTACTGGATAATTCCAGGATAAAGTGACTATTTCTGGAATTGGAACAAAGTTCTGAATATTTTATTATTATTCATTTTGATTTGAAAGTTTTTACCCAATTGACTTATCGGTCACTTACATTAGAAGATGGAATATCATTGAAACAGAACTCGACTGGTTGTTTAGTGGACTGCAATTTTGATGACCACTTTATTGTAGTAACAACGACTACCGTTGCATAGTCTGTTTCTCTGGCCTTGGAGCCCGGAAGAGTAACGTCTGACAGTAATTTGTTGCCGTTCCCCAAGCTCTGGTGTCAGTGCGGTGCTGGTTGTGTAGGGATATTTACGGTGACAGCTGCTAGCAGGGGCACGGGCAATTTCATTTATCCTTGGGTTATGGGCATAAAACGAGCGTAATATTTCTACAAAATCACCTCGTTTACAATTTTTGAACCATTTGAAAATGGTATACATACTTCGTCTGTACAAAGTCCATAATAATTTTTGGGTAATTCGGCAACGAATAGAGCAGGAAATGTTCATTTTGAGAACAATAGCTTTGTCAAGTTTAAATCCAGAAACGTCTGTCTGGTTTGTTCACAAACAAACTTTAATTGAACTGTGTTACTTCGTTTTGTTCGTAAAATAGGGACCTTTTCCCATGTGTCTTTTCGACCCGTTCCTTGATAACTCGATGAACAATGTTATTGAATTCAATACTAACAAAGCAATGTATTGCAAAGTAATACACAGTTTCTCATTCAACGTTTTGCAATAAAGTTGCTACGCGAGCTGGCAGCTGTTCTGTATATTTAATTCGTTTATTGTGTTTTCATGGAAGTTACTCATCGAGATCCATCTTTTTGGTTTGAGATTAATTTATAACCGAAAGGCTTGTAGAAATATCATACAGAAATAAGGGAAGAATGTATGCACTACATATTGTCTCAAATCGATTCACTCGTAGTACACAGCCCAACCTGTTGCAGGTATCCGATGGGAGTTGGACTCTATTCCGTTTTAGACCTGAACCTAACTTTCCTAACGATTCAATTGGACAGATGATTGCATCGCCCATCTTTGATACTGCGTTGTCGACTTCTCTGGAGTCCATTTCATCTTTCCTTAACACTACACTTTAACATCATTATCAAAGGGTTTAGAATATATTTGCAAAATGATTTCATTCTACAAACAAAAGAACTTAATTTGCTCCAACAAGAGTACGGCGTGAATATCTTATGGTGCTACAAAGAACAAAAGAACAATGGGCACTTGTTTTGCTAAATTTCCTACATTCCTCCAAAGACAGGCGAACTGCTGTTCATTTGGCACTAAAAGCCTTACTGAAATACCCTCTGGAAACTTTTATTAGCTTTGTCACATTTCAGATTGATATCATTTTTGCCGATTTTTTTTAGCTTAAAATTTAAATTCTAGTTGTCCCTTAACAACATTCATTTACCACAATTTAATAACTCAAAATACAAAAATATTAAACTGAAATAAGTTAAAACCCTTTATCCGGGATATTCTGTTGATTCTTATATTTTAGTAAAGAAATCGGCAAGATAATATCGTGCCGAAACGTGACAAAGCTAACGTACTGTAATGTCATAGAACGAAATTGGCGAGTGTTGTTTCGCTAGAACACAGGCACAGCCTCAATTTTTGTTGTTTCCCACTGCAGAATAATGGACCTACCAGAGCCGCCTCTTTTCTGTTTCCCAAGTTCGAAAGTCACAGTTTGCCTGAGTAGTAAGTTACAGAAAAAACGTTGCATATTCAAGCTCTTGTTAAATAAGTGCATTTCTTTGGATCAAGTTTACCTGGGTCTATTCAGTTGATAATATCCCGAGTCCAGTTCGGCTACAAGCTTTTCAATCATTTCCTTGTTATTGTCCGAATTTGCTGCTGCCATTTGAGAGGATTTTCTTCTGGGAGTGTTTCTTCCACTTCCCGAGCAAGAACCTTTCGCACTCTTCGTGCTCTTGGAGCTCTTGGTACTAGTGTTACTTTTACAACTGGCATTCGAGGCGGTGCTCACACACGTTTCTTCCTCTTCCATTTTCGTTTTCTCCGATTCTTCGAAACTAAAGGTCCTTGCTCGTAACAGGGGAGATCCAGACGGCGAATTACATTTCTTCTTCATAATCAAGTTCGAAATGCTGCGAAATCCTTCCTTGAAATCCGTTTTGCTTATTTTGCCGTCTCTGTCAATGTCCAACTCGGTGAAAATTTCATCGAATTCGGCCTCGGTAAGTTCGAGGTCGGCACACAGGGTTGCGAGTTCATCCTTTTCGATGAACCCCGAAAGGTTCAAGTCACAGGCGTCAAAAAGTGCCTCGAGTTCTGCTGTCTGCATATCGCTCATAACTGACAGTGATGAAAGTCTTTCCAAAAAAACACCAACAAATTTACAGACTATCTATCGGTACTGAGTATTCTCTATTTATAAATTATAGATTCCTGCTCACTTTGTTCAAGTCATTGTCACTGAATATTTTCTTGTCATATTTTGATACATAAGTTGATGTTACTTCATTCGTTTTTGTGGAAAGTTCTCTAATCCTGTGATTATATTGTACGTATCAAACAGTTTTCTATTTCTAAGAGTTTAACTAGAGGTTGCAGATTATCTCCAAAATGTGTGTGTGTATTGTCCAAATTCAACTTGTTGTAGCGATTTCAAAAACAAATAATCAACACTGTGATCCTGGATAATATACCAATAGATGATGTTTCACAGTGCATTGTCCACATATGTACTAGTATGACACAGTCCAAGTGCAAAAGTTTTACAAATTGAAAATTTCAAAATATGTTTATCTCTTCACACCATGCGGGTTGTTAAATAATTAACTATTTATTTTATTCCGTTTTCAACCACAGCTTTCCAAGATATGTGTGTGCGGCAAGCGTTACTAATCTCCACCATTTGTTGAAACTAAATTTGCACTTTTCAAGTTACTGCATCCATATTTTATTCCATTCCGTTCGAAACAAGCGAAATGATAAAGAGAAGGATACATACAGTATGACAATCTTAACCTATTTCCCACGTAGATATATTTCTAGCCGTGTGGTTGTGAGCGACACTTTGTAATATTTATTCATACAGATATAGATAAAATCAATAATTTCACCTCTGCACAAAACAATATATTTTACGGTTAACATTCAATAATAAAACGAAGAAGACAGCTGCAGCAACATACAAAATTGTTTTATATATTGACAATAGAAGGTTTAAAAGTAAAATTGAAAAATTTTGCGCCATGCAAATTTTGAATATTTTTTCAATTGACATTTACATTTTACTTTCAACACAGAAACGTTAGTTCCAAATAAAAGACACTAACAGCGATCGCATCAAAATGTACTTATTAAATGAAAACTTGCTAAAATTTTAGATTGTTTTGAATTCTCAATCGTGAAGTCATACAGCTTACAGTATTTTACAATAGGTGCACACATATAAGGCCATATTTTTTCAACCAATAATAAATGTAGCTCATCAATGAAAAAGTTAATTGTGTATGATTTACATATGGTACAGATTCATACGCCCAGGACTCTTGAGCACATACGGAACGTTAAATTAAATGTAAATATGAAATGAAGTAACATATTGATTAATTATGATCTATGATGTTTACACGTAACGAAAATTTTTAATTGTTATGATAATTTGTGATGATTATGTTGCCAGGTTTCGAACTTAACATTTGTTGATAGTTAAGCCGGGGTTTAAAATGGCCCTTGCTGTCCAAACCATCAAGGTATAACAGAGAAAAGAAGCCGTTCCATGTAAAGAAAGCGCAAAGCAAGAAATTTCTAATAAATCCAGTTGGAGTTACAGACACGATTACTATTGTGCCGTCGCGCAACAGATGTCGCTGATGGCACCTATTGGTACATTTGAGAAAAAAGCCTGCAAGCTGCAATTTTTCAAACTCTTCCTCTCCCCTCCCCAATACAGAACCTGAAAAGCCGATGCCAACTTCTTGATCTTGAAAACCTTGAATTGAGGAACATGACGTTGTAAAAGAAAAATAATGTTAGTCAGAACCTCTTCCCCTTTCCCAATTGGAAGGAGGAAAGGTGGCTACACGACATGAAAAAGGAACACCGTCTAGGTCCCCTGAGGAATGTCTAGCAAAGTTTTGGATCTAGCCAGCTGCTCATTTAAGCCTTCACACCTTCTCGTTTAATTTTCTTGAACAAATACTGAAAGTTTTTCCTTTTTACCGCCCGCGTATGCGGGAAGGTTGTTTTCAGTCGTGTCTGTCTGTCTGGCTGGCTGGCTGTCTGGGTGTTTGTGTGCGTGTGTTAGTCTGTCTGTCTGTACAGGCTATAACTTTTGAATCGCTTGAGCTAGAAACTTCATTTTTGGTATGGTGGTACATCTTTACAATATCTAGGTCAAGTTTGAGTACCAAGGTCACTGGGTCAAGTTCAAGGTCACAGGGATAAAAATGTCCAGTTTTTTACCAATATCTGCCAATATCATATGTTATAGTGCTTCTGACTAGTAGATGAGGTCAAGGTCACAATAAAGGTCAAGGTCATTTGAAGGTCATTTTCCAAATGGTTGTTTGACTTTGCAAGTCTTAATTGTTTTAATATTTGTGACTACTACACAAGGTCAAGGTCAAATTATAGGTCAAGGTCATTTAAAGGTCAAGCTTTTTTGAAGGTCAATTTAATTTTGTTGTAGATTCTTTCATGTTTTTAAATGTTTATGGCATTTTAATTACTATTTGCGGAGCGGGCGGTGGGCCTTCGACTGAAAGGCATTCTTGTTAAATATAGGTTCAGATATCAGATATAGGAATTTTATCTCCTGACTAGAAAACACGTGTCATTTTTACAAGTCTGAATTGAACTGCACTGGACTGCAGAGGTGAAAGAAGTTATAACATAAAAAAGTCCAATGAACTTTTCCTCTCATTCAATCGCCAATTTTTTATTTCTCCTGAATTGGCCAACCCACTGTGCAAATTATATGTTTCTCAATAAAACAATAACGGACCACCATAAAATATAAAAGTGTAACGTCATTAGTGTTGGTAACAGCTGCAAATTATTGAAATAACAAATGCAATACAGCTTCAATACATCGTCAATAGGATTATTCATTTATTCAATATTTTTTACTTTTTTTCCAATATAAAAATGTCTTACGATTGTTAATTTTATCCCTACCACCAGTTGATTTTAGCCTACATGAGTGTCTGCTGCAATATGAGGGACCATTGGAAAAACGTTGTGTTTTTTATTTTTATTTTATTTTTATTTAGAATTTGATTTATCACGCGCCAAATACGGCAATTTCCGGTCTTTAATTTTGACTGGTTTAACATAAAAGATTTTGTAATAAACAATTTATCGTTAACCAATGTGCGCATGGACATAAAACTAAACTAAAACACTAAACACGCAATTTCATCTACATACTGAACTGCTTATTTTATTTTAATTTCATAACTCATATTGTGTCCTTGATCTGAATGCTTCGGTCTTTGATCTGTGAACATTTGACAAACAAACACACACATATACCATTCTTCAATACGTTACACAAAGTAGACCTACTTTACCATTATCCACGTTACGTAAATTTCTGGTGGAGAATCGTTCATGAATTCGTTCTTGAATCGTTCATGAAGCTTTTCAATAAATAAAACCCCCATCGACTGCATATGTCATATGTATCCAAACTGACATCAGGGCTTTTTCCAGATCACAGAACTCCTGGCCACTAAAGGCAAGTGAAAACTAGAAAGACTTATCATTGATACCAACGGTGAAAACGATAGATGTCTATCATTACTCCTCCACTTACTCCAGCACCCTAATACGCGGTCCAATTTATTACACAGTTGTATTACATTTGTGTACACCTGTACCTAACTCTGAGGTTTTAGATACAACATCTAAATACCTAAATCTTGTTTTCAAAATTTAAACGGCATAATCCTACAGTGTGATCTTTTTACCTGTTGCAAAAATAAAACAGCGTCATAGAAACCTCCTCAATCACATACATAACAAGAACTCCTTTCAATCAAAGGTCGGACTGCCCACAAATAGTAAATATTGCTGACACTAAACAGTTATACATATAACTAATGCAAGTCATTGTATGTAATGTATGCATTGGCATAAATTGGAACCGGAAGAATTCAAGATCGGGTCAATTTAAATTCGATTGAAAACAACACAACTGCTAGCGAAGCTAGACCCCTTGTACACACTGAAAGAACGGCTTTCGTTTCCGACTTTGGTAGACGATTTACGGAGGCTTAGACCTTTTCACTTCGCACAAACTGTGCTGTAGGTTTAGAGACTTCAAAGTAAACGCGAACTTACCTGGACATCGACTGGAAACTCTCATTGAGAGATCCGAGGAAGTCGGACAATCCAGAGTTGTCATATTTCTCTGTAGATGACTCACGGCTACTGGCAGAAAGTCGCTTTTGCTTCTTCTCTCTGCAAAAAAACCAAGCAACATAAACAACGTTTGCCTTTTTTATAGTCAATGATTTGAATTTTCGAATTTTGGGTGCGTCAGGATTCGAATCGCGACTTTCTCGGCTGGGATAGCTATGTCATCCCATTTCACATTACAGCCCATTTTAATTCATCCATGTGTACAAGTCACGTTTGACCATGTGCAGTTTTTCCGTTGTACAAAAACGTGACAAAACAAATTTTTCCTTTATCATCACTTTCAATGGATAATGGTAAATAATGTTCTTCTTTATAATTTTAGTCAGAATTCAAGTTGAAAAAATTTCAATTTGCATTTAGGTTTTAGTTTTTGGACAAAAATTGATAATTATCAGTTTCAATCAGTTACATAATGCTCATATTATGTAACTATGATGTAACATATATGTTACATAACATTACATAACACTTGCTGACATTGAATAAGATTAAAGTAATTATAATGCATACACAATTGTAGTAATAGATATTAGTCCCAGAACATCCTTCATACCTGATGTTCTTGAACAATGATTATTTTGGCACAAAACAGCTCCCTCTGGTGATTACATTTCAGTTACACAATGCACCTTACAAGTGCATCAGTTTCATAACCGATACTGCGATTTTTGCCAATTGATGCCAATTTCAATGCCACAGAACAAAGAATAGCACCACTGTATTACAGTTTTTATATTTTTTGCAAGTAGTACTTGCAGCAGGCTTCTAACAAAATTGGAATTTATATGGGAAATGTTAAATATTAAGTTTACAGAACAATTAATATTTTTTATTTTAACTGATTTTAGGGTAGACGGACATTTTGGAAAATATGAGCTACTTATGGCTATTTTTTTGACAACCAATTTTCACAAATAATGATATTTTATATTTTTTCCTAATGTTTTCAAGGTAGATCTGTTGTAAAATAAATTTATTTCATGTGTTTAAATCTTTTTTGTCTCACTGTAATACTTGGAAAACTTATGTGAAAAAGTGTCATGTTTTTTATTAAAAAAGCTGCAAATTTTGGCTAAATTTTAAGCTTTTAATTTGGCATAATAAAATATTCAAGTTCAATTTCATCTTAGTTATAATTTTTTTTATTTTCCAGGGATATCATCTTAAAATAAAATATATAAACAGCATTCTAAATAATTGATATTTTAATTTTACACAGCATTGAATGAATAATGCACTTTTTGTTAGGGCGAAAACCTGCGCTTGGTCATTTTCTCTATTTTAAAGTGGGATTGGGACAAAAAATCTTTGTGGAGAAAGATAATTCACAATCACTTTAATATTTAATTTTTCTATTTTCATGCCTGTGTCTGATATTTCTCAGATAGCCACCTTCTTGTCCCAGAATCATATATTTGTAGAATATTTAGTCAGTAACGGTTACTATAACTATTAAAAGATTAACAAATCTATATATGCTGCTTGTACAACACATTTGTAAAAATGCAGCTGAATTGGTATTAATAATCTGACTCTTGACAGTCAGTAGTTAAAAGATAAGCAAGTCTAACGTACGGACTGTTAGGACGCACAACTCTAAGTGTGCGTGTCCAGTGCAGGCAGCATAGTTGTGGAAGATGTACAGAATTTAAAACGGCATTACTAATCTGACTGTAAACAGTCAACAACTATAACTGAAAACATTGTCACAGTTTAAGTGATACCAATCCTATGTAGAAGGTGTCAACAGCATAGATACACATTTCACCGATTGGATCAATGACTAAAAAATGTATGCTTTACCTGGTTTTCGTAAGAAGTGTTTCACTGATGCCTTTAAATCCGTCAGAGAACTCAGATATAGATATCTGTCCATCTCCATCCGCATCCAGCTCCTTAAACACGTCCGAGATTTCTTCCGGAGTTAAATCCGGACAGATACTCGCTAACTCCTGTTCATCTATAAATCCAGATCCATCGAGATCACATGCTTTAAACAACGTTCCAATCTGTGACGTTGTCGTTGCGTCGTCTTCCATATTATGTCACAGTTATATTTGAATTGTCTCTGTTTTATATAATCCTCAACTTGGAAAAGTTTAAAATTTTCCAAGGTTTTTCTCTAGTAAAGTTTGGTTCTTTAAATAAAGTCGTACACGTCCAAGTAATCAGAAGACAGATTCTTTATGTTGTATCCATTTTGCCATTCCACTCAATTGTGGCATGACTGCAAATAATTATGAGCGTTTGTGACACGATATATCCGCCCGAATAACGTCTTGCTATTGTTATTGTCTTCTGTAAATTAGTCCAACTGAACTGTAGTCAATGGCGAGAGATCTATCAATCAAGGGTACCTGCAAAACAAAGGTAAAGTACCAAGATCACAAAGACATAAAGCAAACTCACCTGGTCATGCTTTGAGGATTTCCTCATAAAGACTAACAGTGAATCTTGCAATTTGCTTGTTTCTAATGCAAGTGTGAGTGTTTTTAAGCGTTCTTGATCTACGGATTATCTTGTGGTATGTTGACCGACGCCGTTAGATTTATGTCACGTCCTTATTTAACTTTTTACATGAAAATCTGTAATTAATTCATTGTATCATTCACTTTGTTTATTAACGTTTCAAATTACGCAATTGAATTTAAATATAACGTTAGGTAATTTTAGTCCTAGTGCCAGTTGAATGTCATTGTTAGTTGGCTTTACGTCATTTGTTTGAACAGGAACAAATCCAAAAGAGTGCCCAATGCTCACCAATACACATAATTTCTGTATCGAATCTGCTATTTTTAGAGGCCACACATTTTATTATTTGTTATGTCTTGTGGAGACACTCAATACAATAACGGACCTAAAATAGAGGTACTTGGGGGGTCCGTCGCATCAGCGAACGTTTTGGAAATAATTCATGTTCACAGCAATGATCCTACATCTGAGAGCGTTTTAACCCTATGGTAAGGATACTGGATATAAAAATGCTATTAAACGTGAATTCACGGACAGGCAATGAAAACGGACCAGCTATCAAATTTACTTCAAAATTTCTGATGTTCAATAATTGCATTCGCATTGGCTTTTTAAATTGTTTAAAAGCCAATGCGAATGCAATTATTGAACATATTCTGAAAATCCGATCAGTGGAATGTAATGCAAATGATTACAAAAAGCCTTACGCTTTGAAATTATGATAAACCATGTACATATATGTCCCTTTCACACAATCTTTAATTTGCGTGTATAAAATGTGGTTGCGTACAAATATTTTCCGTACATGAACGTTTTCTTATCGACGCATATGGCTCAGGACATGTAAAACTCTTTTTTACCTAATCCGTGTCATCGAATACATAAAATCACCCATTTACACTCTCTTGGTAAAACATATGTTTTGGTTCATTTGTTTTTCGGCACAATACATTAAGATGACTTTGAAAGACTGGAAATTTATTTTACGGACTAGTTTTCAACAGAAGATTGGAAGACGGTTAACTTTTATGGCACACAAAAATTATCCCGACGTATTATCTACAAGAAAGAATGGTCAAAACAAAGCATCGAGTTTCTGAGCAGTATGATCATGAATTTAAAGATGCTTTTCGAACATGACAAGAAGTGGAAACTAACTTTTCGTGTATGTTTATGATACAGAACTAATTTGAAAATGCACAATTTTTCGTTTCACTGTAAATCCTCAAAAATTAATTGACTACAATTAGTAGCCTACTTTTTTAACACCTACTCTCCTGATATCTTGCCGGGTTTTTTTCCGAAATGCAATTGGGCTTTCTCTTCGCTAACTTCTCTATCTTAAAGTTTAGCGCATCTTAATTGCAAAATTACGATCACTATTGTACAAGCACTTAAAGCCTTCAACAAATATAAATGTCCTGTGATTACAAAAACAAAAAATGTTCGAAGAGTACAGAAACAGATTTCACGATACAGAGAATATTTGATTATGAACAGATATATGATTATTGTAGGGTAAAAAAATAATAAACAAATTCAAATAAGTTCAAAAAGGTATATTAGATCTTAATCATTGCTTTTTAATTGAGTAAAGTTGTTTTGATTAAAAGTTGTAATTGCTTAAAGATACATTTCACGCTGAATGATTGTCAATGTCCAGAAATTTGTCATGACAATAAATCTCTACAAGTCGTAAAATGTCAATTATAGACTGATCAATTAACCCTGATCATGAAAAATAATGGAAAACAAAATTGAAATGACATTAAAAATTCTCACCTTTAGGGAAAAGTAGAGATATTCGCCATCTTCGTCGACATTCACCAAGAAATGATGCTCATTTCAACTACAGCTCGCAAAATTCGTCACAGCACACAGTAAAAGCGTCAGAGCTGAAAATCCATATCCTGCACATAAAAAACAAATGTCAATTTTATTTGCACACATTGTCATACAAAAAAAATCAAAGAATTAGCCAGCAAGATTATTGTGCATATCTCTTGTCTATAACTGTAAATCGATATTTTAAATCAATATTTGAGACATATGTATATGAATTTGCATATATCTGCCGAGGATATTGTGAAATGCAAAATACGAATGCAGACGTTAGGAGGGCTCCAATCGTCTGAGCGTAATATGTATTACGTCAAGCGTTTGTTCAAAAAATAGAAACCTTTGTCGGTTAGTCACAATTGTCTCGCAAAGCAAGGTACATTAAAACCTGCATAAAAATGAATAACAAATTACAAACAATTGCAACTTTATACAACTCATATTTGCTATTTTTGCCGATATTGGTGCAAAGTGTAAAATGAGAAAAGCCTTACACGCTAATGCCGAGATCCTTTGGTGGGTTTGGAAGAAATCAGGGATGTGCACCTACTCCCATGGTTCGTTTTATGTGTACAGTAGAACTTGTCTTGGGCGAACCTGCTCTTGGGCGTACACATTGTCATCCACGGACTTTTTCCCGTTCACCAACATATTTTAAGTTGTTTTATACTGTCTTGGGCAAACAACTTGTCATCTGTCAACGATGAACTCACCTTTTCTCCAATTGGTGAACTGTCAACCTGTCATCGGTGAACAATGAACGTATCAACACCAATTCATGAACTATTTTGAAATAATTTCTCATAGAAAGTTGTAATACAACCTTTTATTTAATGTTTATTCAAGGCTAGAATCATTTTATCATTGCAAGTTCAGTAATATGGACTAAATGAAAGGATGTCTCTCACTTTATGTTCTATTTTTGTTACATGACTAATCGCCAAGTTGTATCGCACACCCTGGTTTGGGCAAACGCATTGTCATCCACCGACTATTTGGGACGCACAGTGGACAGTTCGCCCAAGACAAGTTTTACTGTAATTCTACGTTTGACCAAAAAAACCCATAGGTTCAGAAGGACCCGAGTTCATTTGGCATCGTATCGATATAAAAAGAGCAAATATGAAATAAGGAAGTTGTGTTAATAAAAACAACTCTCAAATCAATCTCTCCCAGAAGCTTCTAGATGTAAATAAAAGTAATTATCATTCAATAAACGAGTGTGAAATATTTACTTTGAATAGTAATTGACAAGATACAATAAACAATTCAGCAATGAGGTGCAAGTAACACTGGGCCGAAGTGAGAGTTGCAAGGGCCGAGATGAGGTAGGCCGAGATTCAAATGGGCCGAATAAGGATGCACCATATTAACGGAATAATTTTATTGTCAGATGTAATATAGCAAACGTGCACGGTGAACGAAGACATAACGAGAAAAATTACCCGGATAGGCCGGGTAAAGAGTCTATCACGTGGGGCACCTGCTGCCATGACTTTAATTTTAAATCCACAAATATCGCCCATAAAAGTAATGCATCCAAACTTTGAAAAGTAATACTTCAAAAGTAGACATTATGGAGAGTTAATCTGCATTGGCAGATCTAGGGGGCGCAGGAGGCGCACGCCCCCCTATGGCCCAAAATTTCTTAATTTTCATGCAGTTTTTCTCGATTTTTGGGAGAAAATAGGTGAAAAATTGGATTGGTGCCCCCCCCTACAGGCCGGGCACCCCCCCTACGGGAAATCCTGGATCCGCCAATGATCTGTATGTATATGATGCCAAGTCTTGGAATACAATTAGGGTGACAGGGGGCTGGAATAGTTCATGAGGAATGACTTCAAATTTAAATCCA
>JBCAUI010347852.1:0-14981 GCA_038406195.1 Haplosyllis anthogorgicola | reverse complement strand
AAATCTGTATACAGATAAAAGTGTGGGAATATTTACCATTACATGAAAAAACAGGACTTTAATTTCAGCATGTTCACAAAATTGTGTCACCTTTATAAGATAAGGAGGACGAGCAGTTTTGGTGAACTTCGCTATCAAGACAGATTTACCTGTGAAATGAAGGTGAGATGATGAGTAAATGATGACTTCCGGAATGAACGACAAACAAGAAGAGGATAAGAAATTACAAACTCATTTTACCCTTGGACAAATTGGTTGAATCTCGTAATGGCTTAATTATGTTTTAGCTTTTACTGAAAATTGATTGGTAGCCCATTGCCAACTGTTTACAGTCAGGATATTAATGCCAACTTAAATCTGCATAGTGCACAACAGCGCAAAAACCTAGTGGTTCGCTGCACTAAAACCTAGTGGTTTCTCTTCAGCCCTTGTTGACAGTGAATAAATAGCTTTACTCTGACCCTCATTTAGTTTACAGGTCATTGCACATTTTACTGTACATGGTCCCCTCCCATAGCAAATGTCAGTGTACCCCCATTGAAAAGTGTTTCCTAACCATTTGACAAACAGTTAAAATAGCGATATTTCTTTTTGTGTGACACCCCAACCCCCTAACCCCAACTAGCCCTTACCACCGCAAAGAGCCACGTAGACGCCATTTTACCACAAATAAATCATTATCCCCGCATAGTTTGTGGCTATGTAAGAGATCGAGATTGACAGGGCTTTTCCCTTCTCGCTGCACTTGCCAAAAGTCTTCATCAACCTGACACAAGACACATGGCCTGACAATTAAAATTGACTTATTGCTACTTGTAGGTGCACTTGTTAGTTTTACAAGCATCTTGAGCTTGTGTTTCGTATCAATCTCTAGGCATTTGTTGCTGTTTGTATATATTTACTACTGGCAAGATGTATATCATAAACATATTAGCCAGCTATTGATGCGTGGTTTGGGCTAATTAATTGGTGGAGGTATCACAACGTTAAGTTTCAATGCTGTGGACATGCCGTTTGTTGCAGGTATTTTAGATTAGATTGTCCATAAGGGAAGATTATTCTCCACTATCCGGGAAATTAGAGGATTAGTGCAAAATTGATTTGCTGACTGTGAGCTTGGACTTTTACGACAAGTCATAAGGTTTCTTGGTTCGCAGATTTAGAATGGCATTGTTAACCTGGCCTTAAACAGTCATCTATGAGGATCCCCTTCTCGTTTAGGATCATTTTCCTTATTTTACTTGTTGAACTAAATTATAAAGTCTAACATGAAATGTTGTTAATGAGTTTAAAACTTCCTAAATTACTAGAAATATGATGTATCATTCCTGAGGCAGGCCAACATTCAGTTATTAATTGAGGTACTTTGATTGGCAATTTCACAGTTTATATTGAGTGGCAACATTTTGGACATTGATATAGTTTCTGGTGCACAATGGTGCTACAGACCATTTGGTGTAGGTACTCATGGAGCCATTAATGTCAAGTACGTGGCTAGGTGGTCCTGTCACACAACCACCCTATGCTAACATTTAACTATTGTTCGGATACACTTACATCTTTGAAATATACTTGTATCATTAAATATATGAAAGAAATCCTGTGACCACACCAGTATACTTGATCTTATTGCTGCAGGGCAATATTTCATATGTCTCTTGGTAATTTTAATTGTACAGGACCGCAGGCCTAACGAAATTGATGACCTGTAGCTCGAAGTTGCTTATTTTGAAGTTATTTCAACAAAATGTTGTTGTACATGCAAATGAAAGAGAATCATAAATATATATGGGATTATGTCCATGATTAATTGTGATTATGATTTATTTATTAAGTTTTATAGCAACGGAAAATTTAATTTTAATTTTTTAATTTTTTACCTAAAAAACTTTCTGAATTAACTTGAATGCTTTGTTCATTCG
Source organism: Haplosyllis anthogorgicola (assembly GCA_038406195.1). Taxonomy (NCBI): domain Eukaryota; kingdom Metazoa; phylum Annelida; class Polychaeta; order Phyllodocida; family Syllidae; genus Haplosyllis; species Haplosyllis anthogorgicola. The sequence continues at coordinate 13,059 of JBCAUI010347852.1, read as the reverse complement.
ATGACAACATGGCGTAAACTTCTTTCGTTTTAAATTTCATCCTCCTACGTAGCGTAGTTTTTTCATTCCTGGTTTGAAGTCCCACTCTCAGACTCATTGAATGAGGAATCCATTCACCATTGTAGAACGATAGTATTTTTTATCTCAGTTGTTGAAGAGTTCACTCACAGCCACGAGATAGTCATATCATGGTAAAAGAGATTTAAATTTGTAAGCAGTCAAAACAAACAGTCAACAAGCATGCAGATAATGGGGATTGTGATACTGTTGTCTGGTACAGCTAAATTACTACTTTTTACACAAGATGTACACGGCTCTAAGTGGACTGAACAATTCAGAAGATAAAGGCAGATTTCGGTTCAGAACTTCCGTTTTGATAAAGCGATATCGACATTCTGTAGAATAAAGATGAGGTAAATATTTTTGTCGTCTCTGATTTTGTCACAAACTCTGGTGGAGAAATTAAAGATATTTCACCTCTGCTCGTGGCACCTTTGGGGAGCAGAGTATTTCTCATTCGTTCCGTTTTGCATTAAAATCATAGAAGGTAAACAAATGGAATTGCATTACTTAATTTACTTAATGCCAAACTTATATTCAAATTGCTGTGTTTTGGCTTGTGCCTTTGGGTATACCAGCATGCCTTATTTGCCTGACTTGAAGCTCTCACCGAATTCAGGCTCGATTCAATTTTGAAACTTGTGATATGTTGTGAAAGTAGTAATTATACAAACGTACTTTAGTTTTGCATGTTGTAAGATGAAAAAATAAGAAATCTTTCAGCGGGATATCCTACAGTTGTAAATCATGAAGACCACCTCCGAAAATTGGAAACTCGTGCAGCAGCTTTAATACGCACAAATATGATGTATGGCAGTAAAAATGGATGAGAAATAAATGTTGACGAGATGTATTTTTTGCATTGAAATCTGACCTTAAGACGATCGAAATAATTTTAAAAAATACCAGTGGAGTTATATTGGCAAGAATTTATTCACCATGATTGTTTTATCATTCATTTCACATATTATACTCAAATAATACAATATTGTAGTGCAATAAATTATATTATGCTAACGGGCATTTACTTACAAATATTCAATGATATAAACAACTGATTTGCTTTAATAAATTTGTACATCAATCTTAATAGCACAGAAATCTTAAAACTAAAACTTTATGAAGTCTTCCTGGTATATGTAGCATTTATATACATGGAGTATATTATGATAATAAACATCTCGATTTAAAATATTGTTCATAACAAAAAATTACAACCATTTTACGAACAGTTAATTTTGTTATAAAACAATGGCAATTTCTTTGCATGAAACCATTCGAGACCAGTTACCATACCTTCAAAAATGACTTTACAAAGTTTTAAAGTGAAAGAAAACCGTAATTATTTAATATAACTATAATACTAACTTGCCTATACACATATTCATATCATGCACACTCTAGCATTCACAATGTATTAAATTTAACCATATGTAAGAGAATTTAAAGAATAATTTGGAGATTTTACATGGTAACATTCATATTTTATAGATAGATAACATAAAATAGCGTGTGATTGATAATAAGTAAATTAACAGACATTTGAAACATGGTTATTCGCATTCTTACCCAGGACAATAACAATTGCTTCGATACATATAAAGATATCAATACATCTTTTACCCATAGCCTACAGGGTGTAAATATGCTGAACTTAAACCTAAAGGGACTGATATGCTGAGGTAGCTTAACTGAACCTATGAGTATAAGGGTTAAAGGTGGAGTAATGCATCCGATTTTAACATTGGCTTGTGGTGCAAACGAAACATCTGACCTTAGTACGAACAATACAAATTGGTTCATGTACATTCCGTTTGTAGGTAAACACCCTGCATTTATAGTTCAGAGACTGTCTCATGAGATCTCATGAATTACATAAGCCTACTTTTCCTCTGGGAACAATAAAATAATGCGCTTGTATTCGTTATGAAAGGCACAGCATGGAGTGTTAATCAGTGATACAAAGTATCTTGTGTGACGTAATGTTGATAGTTATCAATAGAATAAGATTGTGGATAACGAACTGGTGGAGATGCCTGTTTCACCTCATCTCCCTGTAAACTGTTCTTTGCTAAATACAGGTGCAGCCCTTAAGATATCATTACCATCAAGATAACTGACGGCAATATGAATCCGACATATGACATAATATTATCATTAATTAAAGTTAATTATTATCATTAATTATTATCATTAATTAAATCTCAATTGAAGCTTAATTTTACCAATGTAACGAGGTGAACCACTACAATCGACGGAAAACGAGTCTGGTTAAACTTGTGGCATATTTTTGTGAATAAAAAGTACAGTAACTTAAAAAGATATTATTAAGTGAAAAAGGCATAACCAGCACCACAATGTCATTATAAATACAGAAAAATAAAACATTCACAACTGTATGGAAGGCATAAATTTGTGTCAGCACGTGATATGTAACATCAATATTTAATTCATATAAAAGTGACAAAACTACAGTATGAATAACTGTACACCTGGTTGATTGCAATATGCTACTAATAATCCCTATTGCAACTATTTATGTCGTGATCCATGCATTTGGTTCATAGGGAACTTCTCTTCCCACGTTGCCGTCTCTTCAACAAGGCGAAAGTTTAGTCGAGGAATCCAAGAAATCAATCAAATGTGTCCTCCATGACTTTCTGCTTAGACTGGGCACCAACGTCTCATATCGTTCTGCATGGCAACAAGCTAGTTTTTTTTTATTAGTTAGAAAGTTTAATTGGCTCCGACTGACACAGCATTGATGCTGTTGACGTCATGGTGTCCATGGTGACGATGGTCCTCCAGCTTTATTAGCTTGTTTGGAGGTGATGGGGTCGGGAAAACGTTCTGAACGTTGGAGTTAATGCTGGTCTGAGGTGGCGAGGCCATTCCTTGTAAAGCGGAAGCGGTGGAACTTCCGGGAGAGGATTCTGGGGTTGCTAGGTTAAGAGGATGGTTGCCTTGGTGATGATGTTGGTTGTGGTGGTGATTGTGCAGGCTGTGAGAACCAGTTGGAGTACTGGTTAACAGCATGGAAGAGCCCTGGCTGCTGCTGTGTGAGGCCAACATGGAAGCAGAGAGACTGTTGTTGCCACCTGGTGGTGATGTACCCAAGCTTGTCACGTGACTACCAACAGAGGGTGTGACTGGTGAAGTGGTGCTTGTAGGAACACTGCCAGCTTGTGGTGATTGAGTTCCTTTTGTATCTGAAAGTTTAAAGAGTTTAACTATGATTACCATTCAAAATTCAATGTGTTGTCGGAATTTGTCGTACTTTTACATTGTATCATTGGATGTACATCTGGTAGTGGGATGAGTGGCAATATTACGACGCCATTATAATTTTCCGTGACGTAAAATTGAGACGGCGACTTACTATCCAATTTTCGTTCGATAGGATTGTACAGGGCGATGACATAAATCGCAAGACAGGAATGAATATCGGAGTAAAAGACGTGCTGCCGCCTACCTTGTGGTTCAGATTTCCCAGGGGTGCTGCTCCCTGGTGTTTTACCCTTCTGTGTCTTGGGTTTTCGTTTTCTTGTTTGGATTCCTTCTTTCTTCATGGCAAGAGGACGGTTCACCTGTAGAGTTACAAATATTTTGTAGTAGAAATAGCATAACTTCAAGCTTAATGACTATTTTTCTCCTGTGTTGGGTTTTAACATGAGTTTCAAACAATAAGCGTCGTAGTCTAGTTTAACCGTTCAAAACAGATTCGTCTGCATACCAGTACCCATTTTCAAAACTTGTCAATTAAGTGATTTTACTGTTTGCGTACTTTTAGATTCAGTGTAAAATGCACAATGTTTCAGATTATGATGCGACATCATCGCACAGGTCAGACCTGCCGAATCATGTTTTTATCATCATAAACATTGCTGTTTGTCTTTAACTCCTTAGGCTCTGCATACATATATTTTTTTCTAGATGAGAATACATTGGTTGTGTAATTGAAATGTAACATTATGCTCAATTTAAGTGTAACATTTTCTTTAGCAAAATTCAGTTTTATTTCTGTTGTTTTAAAAAGAACAAATTGCTTTAGGTACGCAGGTAATGTAACCCAAAAAAAACTATGGAGTGGAAGTGGAACGAAAAGGAACCCATGATACAGTTATGCTCACAGGGGAAAATCATTTGTGTTTAAAACAGTGTTACCAATGTTCACAACTAAAACATCATAGGTCAAAGGATAAGAATTTTAAAATCCCATATTTTAAGTCACTCCAATCAATTTTCATTCCAAGTAGCCGCGACATTTATGTGATATTTCTTATTGTTTAAAAGAAATATTTGAAAAAAAAATGAAGAGCTAATGTGAGAACTCTGCAGCTTAATGCTTGTCAATAGGAATTGGTAAGTTTCTCTAGCTCTGTACTCAAAAGTAGGTATCATTGAACTGTGCCATTTAACAAATACTTTAGTGGAGTATTGCTCTTTAATTTTACGCTTCTGTTTTCCGAATCCGAAATGACTCCCCAGTTACCTTAATCCGTATAATCTCTGAAAGAAGCATCACCTGGAGAGGCTTTTCCGCGAATTTGGAGATTAAAATTGACAATTTGATTTGCTTAAAGAAGCACTCTCTGAACAAGGGTCTTAGTACCCAGTGCATCTATTATAAATTCATGTTAAACTCAATGCGGCCCTACCCCATGTAGTTTGTAGTAGAGCCCGCAGGCATTGCACACAGGTTCCCCCTCATTGTTTCTTCGCCACAGTGTCGTGGTCGTGGTGTGGCAGTTGGCGCAGCTTAGTCCCACTCTCCTGGATGCAGACTGTAAAGAAAGGAAGGAGAAAACGAATTTAGAAACGTTTTTGAAATCAGTGAAGAACAAACACACAAAAAATTCGAAGCGGAATACAGAGATAAAATTGGTTTTAATTATTTATACTAGATTTCCCTCGGGGTAACCAAGGAGTTCTCGTGTATTTGTTCATATGCAATACTTCCATTTTTTCTAATCGTTTTTATTTTCAAGCAAATATCAAGTAATAACATAAACATATCCCTCCACCATTGTGAATGCCAATATGATAATATAAATAAAATATAAAATCAAAACAAATGGATGTATTTGTTGTAGAAGAAAAGGAAAGAGATGGTGGACCTATGTTGTGCAGCGGAGGGACACATAGTCAACTTACAAGTCGTCTCTGAGGCTTGATTAAAGGTCTATTAACCCCATTCATTTTGTGGTAAAGTCCGCATGCGTTGCACAAATAGTGTCCAGTGCCATCTCGCCGCCAGAGTGGAGTGGATATTGCTCCGCAGTTAACGCACTCACGCCCCTCCGCAAAGTAGTCCGGCTCTACAAGAGGAAAGTGAAGGCCGAATGACAAAAGAAGTTTAGAATAAGTGAGTTTGTTGCTGTACCTTAGCTTTTCTGGAGAAAGGGAATGCGTTGTTGTAAAAGTATTGGCCATTGTTGTAACTGCCATCGGGATGCCATCTGGTGGCTGACGCTGCGCCTAACTCAAGCAACTTCCGCTCATCCGTGGCGTAGTAATCTGCGTGAGGGTCTGAAATAACAGCAACAAGTCCCTTCTTACATACAGTAATTTCATGCTCCTTAAATCCTAAGATTTATGTGGTGGACATTCAAAAGCAACATGTCTATTTTTCATACAAGTTGATCAGATCATAGATGAACAAAACAAAGTTGTTCCTTAAAAATTAGCTAATGTAAATGCAAATTTGGTAGACGTACATTCGGATGGCCGTGTCATCCATATTCGTATCTGTTCTTTCGTTTGATATGTTAGGCCTATTGGTTTAGTTCACTTTTATTTTTTACGTAATTTAGTTCATAATTTCAAAACGTAACTGGTTTAGACAGAATCACATGCAGAGGATTTAACCTGGAGCACACACCGACTGATTTACGATAATGCTTTAGATCATTCAAACTCTTGGTTTAACACTTCCTTTTAACCTTTATGTGTCCAAGTCTATTAAGCCTGTTTGATGTGCGGGTGTGGTTCCTCAATGCCACAAAAAGTTGACACTATAAGAATTTAAGGCATGAAGATCAAAAGTTAAGAAAGCAATGTGTCAAAGGTTTGAAATTCTAACTTGGTTGGATCAACTTGGATGGGGGCTGCTGAACGGACGTAGCAGTTTTGTCTTCACTTGATGTACGAATACAGCAGTTTGTTCTGACACTGGGTGGTAATGTTGGGTGTTATCTGTTGTGTGTCATGTCATCGCCTTGCCCAAGCATGGTCTTAAAAATATACTTACAATAGTAGTACATACATGTACAGGAAAAGTTTTAGCGTTTTGAGCATGTTTTCTTGCGTATTTGCAAAGCGCAAAGTTTTGGCAAATTTACCAATATTCGACAATAGGGAGGAGCAATACTTTCCGCACCCTCAGTTTTTACCCACCTTTTCGATGCTGTTCTTTTAGATTAAAATCGATTTAAAAGCCCAATTTTTACATGAATTTTAGATTAAAATCGATTAGAAAGCCCAATTTTACATGAATTTTATTCCATGTTCCTTGTGCCCACTGTCATCCGATGGCTAATAGTCATTTTAAGCTTCAAAATTCAAAGATTCGAGATTTCTACATGGTTAGCATCTCTAACAGTAGTGAAAAAGAGATGAGCCAAACTAGGGGTGCAAGACCCTTCAGCTTTGATCTCTTGAGACAAATTGCCAATTTAGTGCGTAGTGCCTGTTTTACAGGGATCTGTTCGGTCTGTTTAGTGCATGGTTTCAGCAGGTGAACTGTATGTGATGATGCCAGGTCTCCATCACAATTTGACATCTAAGTGCAAACATAAATACATGCAGTCAGTGACTGATCCAGAAGAAAGAACGTTGTGTAGATATGATCAATGGATATTTGTAACTGGACTTTTTAATAGATCAATAATATGGATCATTTATTGAGCAGTTAGTCCATCTTCAATCCTGATCAGAGTCAAAATCTCTATAGTTTGTCATTAAATAAAGTTTCACATAAACTTTGAATTCCCTTGAATCAAGGGGAAAAGCCTAATTAAAATTACACTTGCAACATCAACATCTTTAGCAATTACTGACACTTGTTCGCAAGTAAAGCTCCCTTGTGTATCGATTTCAATCTGGACGACACGTTTTGACGTTATTTCCCTCCCACCGCCACTAATTATGGTTAAATGATGGGTGAGTTCCCGAGCTAAACCTCTTGTAGTCTGGAGACTTCAGAACCGGATGCTCAATTCAATTGGTGAAAAATGTATTGTTTTATGAGATACCCGATCACACGCAGCTAAAGGTTATTCCTAATGACACAATTAGGCTAGTGAATGTTTCTCTAACCCTTACACTCCTTATCTACGGGGACTCATTTGTCATAATGTTCTTATTAGCGCAGTGATAAGGCGCCGAGAAGGCGGTGATTCTCCTCTACGCATGACTTCTGTCGCATTCCGCAGAAATTCTGAAATTTTTGACTTCAAACCTGAGTTAGTTGATGGGAACTTTAGCCCTGTTTTGTTTTCAATCATTTTACCTGCACTTTTGTGTGTCAAGGTTCGTAGTTTTCACCTCACTGCTAATAACCTATCGTCTACTTAGTCTCGTGAGACTACTGAGTCTCCTCTTCGCGAGCGCCAAGTCTATGAAACTTGGACAGTCTTAAATAGTCAAGTTATGTAGAATTTGCTTTATAAATGCTAAAAGTAACGTATTTAACAATGTCCAATGTTATGTACTACTGCAACATGTGAAAAATTATTGAAAGCCCTTACCATAAATGTCTAGGCGACCTAAATTGTAGATCAATATGTGAAATAGTGCTACACATGCATGGCCTTCAGCTTTAAGTGTGCTTATTCTAACGGTGAATATACACACATTTGCAGTTTTTCATCAACTAATTTAAATGACCACAAGAAATAGGCTCAAAATTCTGACGTTTTCAAAGATAAACAGTTGAAAGTGCATGGGGCACCGATCATGGTGGCAAGCAACTAATATTTAGTTGCCTGTCTTAATTTGAAGTGAGCGCAATTAATTACAGCTTTTGCTCTTTATTCCTTGTGAACCTGAGCTTGAAACAAGATGATTTAGCCGCAGTGTGTTTGTAGATGGATGTGTTGCGGTGTAAGTAGTTAATGTTTGGCTCCTGCAAGTCTTGAAGCCTGACTCCGACGTTTGTTTGGCTTTACTAACGAGCCATTTCTCTGGAACCGAAAGAGGCGGATTCCAATTAACCTAATACACCAGATGACTCAGGTGGCAAACCAAACATTTGGAAGAAAAGTTACCTCAAAATTTGACCAAAAGCAACTGTCAAGTCAAGAATGTGTATTTAGAATAGCTGCCTATTATGGCAAATAACAGAATCCGTCATGGTCAATCACCATTCCGATGTGAGAAACCTGGTTTGCCGCCTACTGAAATCATGCCTTACATAAATGAGGAGAAACAAAGTGCTCGCCCAAACTGTAATAAAATATGATTGCAATATGATTGTTGAAAGTATCTCTTCAATAGCAGTATTTTGTCACAATGTCATCCTTTCTAAAGATTTCATTATGTACCTTTGCTACATCATGGAAACTTATTTCTCAGGCATTTTTCTCAGGAGCGAAAATGCAAGCACTGTGTTCCTGGATCCGCCACTGTTTGAACTAAACACATGGATCATCTTTAAGGATCTTACAACGTCGGTTGGTTGGTTAGTGTGTATACCCCAGCCTCGGGGTGGGAAGCACTTTACGCAGTGAACCGTCCCCTTGAGGGCACCGAATACCAGCCTGGTTTACTTTACCCTCCAGTAGCCTTGTCATTGACTATCAGCGGGGGTCATCAATTCCACTTATATCTATATGGATTTGTGGGATTGTTAATTTGGTGGCTCAACTGAAGTTGAACCTGTTTGTCCAAACCCACTTGAGAACAGTGAAATTTCTAGCTGTTCTATTGTTTCGGTCAATATCACCGCACATCTCAATTAAACATTGCTTTAGAACTGACTGAGGAAGAGTTATTTTGATATTTTTTGCAGAGTGTGTTTTTGGGTGTTTTCATTAAAATACCAGCACCATTTAAGTGCTTGAGTTAATTGTAAGTTCCTTTCCGTAGGCACATTGGACTCGGATATCTGACCAACGTCTTGTACACGAGCAAAAGAGACGTTTAGTTCACTTTTTTCAGGATTACGAGACATATTGAGTTACAGACATATTCTTTTCGAAAACTGAAATTGTTATTCATTTAACCGGTTACAATGTCAAGGGGACTAGCATTTAATTTAAAGCGATTAGCAAAATTTACTCTGTGTTTCATCGTCGAAGTTAAGCATTGACTTTACCAGAGGGAATCTGTAGTGCTCGAGAACTGTGGTATCAGGTCCTAACAAGCTACAAACTGGTGCAACGAGATGAATGTTGAACGATGGTATCTTTAGCTACTTCTGAGTACAGCCTTGCTGCACATACAGTCTATTTGTACGATCTATTTGTCAACATCAGTTGTTGCAACAAGTGTGCATGGTTACAATATTGAGGTGTCTATCCCAATTAGAAGTACTGAAATTGGCATGATCTTTTCAAGGCCACCTAAGGGGGCTTTTTTTTTTTCAAACAATACTGAAGCAAGATACCATTATGCATTTCATCAGTTTTTCTAAAACTGGCAAGAATGATAAGACTCTCTTTCGAAAGTTGTCATTCCTGAACTCAAGCGAAAAACATCACCAACGATTTGTTCCAGTACATCTTTGTCGGATGGAACATTTGGGATATTTCACTGGCAGCAGAGCTTTAGGAAGCACATTCCCTCGCAGTGAAATACACTTGTTTCAGGCACTTCTTGCCCCATCACTCTCAATCAACGTCTTAACGCTACTGTGTCGGCACCTTTGAAGTCCACCTGAAGCTGGTGTAACTCGCCTTTGATGTTGCCGATCCTACCTGCGGCTACCTGAGTTAATGTCACTTTGATGGACTTGTAATGGGTACAGATGTACATTACATGCTTACTGAGGTGTTACCTATGATCATTATTACAATGATTGCCATAAAATTGAAATTACAAGCATCCTTTTGAACTAAAGCTCCTAGTAAAGCACGCATTTGTTGCTGCTATTAGTCAAATGAGCAATAGCTACACAAATATTTACCAAAGCGACTGCATGTGCATGTAATAATGTTCACAGATGATCAGTACTGGTTAATGCGTTTACGTCAAAACGAAATGTCTTTCGATTATTAATAATGTATGTACCATATACCCGTGTGTAAGAACATATTTAGCCTCCTAAACCTAACAGGCAAGATAATTCTAAAGAATAAAGCATCGCAGTACGGTAGAAAGAAATGCAAATAAATTCAATCTCAAATATTGAAGACCATTTATTTGAATGACAATTAGAAAATCGTATTGTTGTGAATCTCTTCTTACTATTATGACTTGCAAGAATCCAATTTGCAAGACAAAATTATAGTGTTTTACTTTTGGGCAATTGGTGTCCTTTCCAGAATAATCTGACTATTGACGGTCTTGAAATGGCGGAAATCCTGCAATATCTAAGTTTTGCGAAGTAAAAACCTGTCAAATCACACAAAAGGAGCTGTATTGCGAGGCCTTAAGAGGGGGAAGATACAAGTCAAGATAAGACAAGTGTCTGTAAAGTGAGGTTATCACATAAGAATGCGATACAAAGCGTTTTACAGAGAGGATCCACAAGGACTCACACGTGCGTCGTTGAACATTACACCCCAACGACCATTTTGTTACAATATTTACAGAAACAGAATTTAACCCCAGCTCACGGGTAGAACACACATCCCTGCTATTTCACAGCTGTTCGACATGGAAGCTGTAAACAAAGGGCTCATCTTAGCTCAGCTCATGAAATTTCTATCAATTCGGGAACTAAAAAAATCCCAAAGGCACAGCATGAAATTCTGTTGGGAAACTAAATTTTCATCCTCTGCGTATAAATGTTTTGTAAGCGTTCTTGAAAATTTCTGGGCAAGATTTATATGTTGGTGTACAATAGTGTGCCATGAGCGCATTCCAAACTGGCCAGTGTCTGATATTTTCAAATATTTTGTTTTCTGTGCCTTTTTATCTAGGTTTGATCCAAGCGCTGGTTATGTCAAGTATCTTCGCATGGTGATCAAGTTGTGTCGGATTGAAAGTGAGACAGACTGTTCTGCACGTGCAGCGCTGTGCGTTACAAAACAATTTCACAGTATTGACATGATACCGACATGACTTGCGCATACTTGACACTGTAGTGATACTCTTCAAATGTTTCCAGATGGTAGAAATATCCAGGAAATTGCTTGTTCCAGGAAATATATTTCATTTCGAGCCACGATTTTTTACATGATAGAATGACACTGTTTTACTGTATACAGCATGTACACAGTGAATATCAAAAACGTTACGTTGGTAGATTACTCTACAAATGTTTTACAAAAAAGTGAAGTTCAGAGTAATGTCCTGGGATGATTTCAATCCTTGACAACTATAGAATAGTAATCCAGCAGGGTGGATAGATCTATTTGCACGAATTGTAATTCATTGAATTATACAACTTAATGATCATGTTCAGTATAATCTCATCATCTTAGCCTTGCAAATTTATGGTCATTGAAGTGAACTCATCCAGCTTTCCAAACTCAACTGATATTCCAAATTTCCGACAACAACTGCGAAAATCTTGTCCATTTTGACGACGTGTCAAAACTGAGAAATTAAAATTCAATACATATATGTGCGTAATCATGCACAACCAATAAATCATACCTGACACCTCACACTAATGTCCTAATTCCCATACCTACACACTAATGTATCTAATGCCAGTCATACCTAACCGCAATAAATTAGTCATAATTAACAATAATTAGCATTCCTCGGTTAATGAAGTAAAGGAGGGACTCCCGCATCTGGGTTCCAGACGTGTTAAACAAACAGTGACGTAAAGGAACTGACACACAAACAAACAGACGACAATGAATTTACTTTGCATTTGCATATGTCACGCGGGCAGGAAAAATCTGCAAAAATGCCGTAAATATCTCAATATAAAAAGAAATATTATAATTAAGGCGTAAAATATTAATTCTAAAATGTTCCTAAAAGTAATAATTAATGTACTTGGTTACATTTACTGATTTTCAGAAGCCGTGCTATTTTAGAACAAGTTGATAATCCATAGCAATAGTTTGGCAATGACCAAAATTCCAATTCACTTTAAAAATCTACCAACTTAGCCTTGAACCTGTTTGATAGTAATCTCCTAAGGTTGATATCAAGCGGTCTTCATCGAAAAAAGACAGACATGAAAGAGAAACATTCTATGCAGATGGATCAAATGCACTAAGTTTGACTCAGGAAAAAACTTACTGAATTCTTTGTTCCACATGCCAATAAACTTTTCCAGGAATGTTCTGATTTCAGGTTAACTAGATGTTTAGTTTATTAGGGACACAGCATTTATTTTTCTACACTTATTCAATTGCTCCTGGATGGAAAGTTGGACCTAGATTTCTAAATTGCTGTTAGTTAGAAGAAGAAGAAGAATGTAGACCACTTCTGGGATATCCTGCGGTGTTTAAGAGTTTGTTTCACAACTGTTTATCGCCACTGTAAACACATCTCTATAATAGATATATCAAATCATCCCCTTTATTTCTACCAAAGCTCTATTTTGGTTTGGGCTCACTTATTTATCTTAGCCGAGGTTACGCGATACTTCGCCGAGTAGTTGTTGATAGTCAAAGCGAGTGCTGCCGACGTTGCTTCGTATTTACTGTTTGTCTTAGAAAGTAAAACCATGTTTACCTTGCAATTCTATCAAAGTGCTGAAGTTTTCATGTTAGACAAATGGTCCATGAAAACAGCGAAGGGGAGTGACAATAACTGGCAGATATTAGATTAGAAATCAGATCATATTTTCCAAACTACTGTCGACTAGCATCAATCGGTGGTGAGGCGGAGTGAATGCAAAGAGCAAGCGAAAGCTTAAAGCCATTTCTA
>JBCAUI010347741.1:0-14981 GCA_038406195.1 Haplosyllis anthogorgicola | reverse complement strand
CAAAACATGTCACTTTATCATAGAGACTTCAAACCACCACCATTGGATTCAGCACACCCCAAAACCTATATATATACTAACTTTCAAAATTCTGTCACTCCATCTTCCAGCCAAAAATCCCAAAACCTGTCACATCTCAAAAACTACTTATTTTACAGACTCAAAATCATCACCATTGGATTCAGCATGCCCCAAAACATATATATACAGGATACCAATTGAATTCCACCTTTACTTCAATGGCAAATTGGTAAAGCAGACAGTCCCCTCCCAACCCCCAACCCCCTGCCCCCCACTGCCTCCCCCCACCCACCCACCCCCCCCAGCTGGACAGAGATAGGTGGATGGCGGTGTATTAGTGGGAGGATACAGGCAGCCTGCTCTTTCACATATGCTATCATGCCCTAACCGTGCGAAGCACGGGTTTCACCTAGTGATTACAAAATATTATTTCATTCAATTACGATTTCCCAATTGAACTGATTGTCAACTGGTTCTGTTCATAGTACGAGAACAAACATCTAATATCCTAATAGGATTAAAACTGATCACAGACTTGCCTACATTTGATGGTTTCCACTAACATATTATGACAAACTTTGATCAATAATTTAGGCATCACGCAATCTATTTCCTTGTTCATTTCATCAAATCATATTGTAATTTGGCTATGATGCCGGTATCTTCGTAAAGACTGTAAATAGAAAACTGGCACGCTGTAAGTTCAAAATCTTGTAACGGTAATGGGGGTCTGTGATGTAACGCAGTACCAGACAATCTCATTGCCTTTTGGCAGCACATCATTAGGGTCGTAATATAATGACTACCTCTCAATAACTTAATCAGCCAAGCCCATTATGCAATTAATATAATTTAAGCAATTAGAGTATTACGCTTTCGGCCAACTCTTTAGCAATTTTAGTACTGAAGAAATTTAGCACTGTGGCTCCTACCTGGTACCAAAATTTCTGTTAATTTTGGACGGTTACTAGCTATTTGAACAACAAATTAAGCGTATTATACAAGTCCATCATAACGCGCACTCCACAAAGATTTGAACGTGTTGAACAAAGGACGATACATGATAATCGTTCGGTGTCGGTGGTACTCTCGGAAAGGTGTTTCGCTCGGGAAACGAATGTCTTTGGTTCGCGCCCTTCTAGCGTCTGACCACTATCAATGAGACATAAAATTCACTATTTCGTGGTAGCCTTTGGAGTCATTTACAACCATTGTGGAACCGTTGATGTTCCTGATTTGGACATGCTTTAGTTTTCTTAGACGGTCACCCTCCAGTGGACAGTCACTTATCAAAGTACTAACCCTGGCCGCAGTTGCTTAACTTCAGTGATCGGTCTGGAACTGGTTAAACAGTACCACTGTACCATAACAAAACACTTTTTAAAGTAGCAAAAACAAAACAACAACAAAAATACTCAACGCGGCAGACAAACCTTGTTACGCATTTGTTTTGACAAGTTGCTTGTGCAGTGTTCGTGACACCTGGCTGCCTTCTTTGTAACCAACTGTCACAGCCTTAACTCGATACAGTCGTGGAAAGTGACAAGAAATTAGTTTCTTATCATCCAAATATGAAAGAATGACAGTCTGTACCACAGGAACATTACAGTGAATGGCAGCTGGCCTGCACGAAAAGTTCCCTCATTTTTTAACCAGCATGCATCGCATTTTAAAACAACTGAAACAGTTGCCAGGCGGCAATTTAAATTTTACTTTCGTCCAGTGGGCTAAGGAAACATGGGTTTGTTACTCATTCTTGCATTCAGTGCAGACTCTAATAGTGCCTTAACTCTTAACAATATTGACTTAGCTTACGAAGAGTGGAACAAATATCAGAATGATGGAAATATTATTCCCGAATTGTACAAGCCTTTCATGCCAAGGGCTCGTAAAGGCGCGTCTTGTCTGGCTAATAATACTGCTTATTGTAAATGTACACGTTCATGTCATCTCACCAATAAAATACTGCTGTCAGCGTTCCCAAACATAACACTAGTGTCGAATAATGTATTTACATAGATATGAGATTAACTTTCTGTTTGGACACTGTGGTAATTTTGTTTTACCTTTATTACCCCCCGTACACAAAAGGAAGGTCCATATCAGGGTGGTGAAACGGAACCAATCGATAGTTTTAATACCACAGATATTTCTTAATTGTCTCTTTCACAGCTACATCATATCTATCAATTATATAACAGTTCTATCGCTATTTCCAAGGATGTGATACAGATAATAAGAGGACAACTAATCCATATTTAAATATAAGAAATTTATTACCGTAATAGCTGTATACCACATGTACCATTGCAATACATTAAGAGAAATTAATAAATATCTGTGGTATTAAAACTTTCGATTGGGTCCGTTTTGACTGCGTCAAAACATCTCCCTGTTCTAGGAACACTTTTCAGTTTGTTATCAAATCTTCATAATATCTGGTATAACTTCAAGAATCAAGGTCATCGATCGTACAATCGTATGGCAGTCTAGGTCAGGTGAGTAATTTTGTTTAATCTGTACTACCGCTGTCAATCAATAGATTAAGTAAAGGGTAAAAATATAGATCAGTGTTACCCGAGAGACAGGTTTTTATATTGCTAGTGTTGCATTTTGGCGACTATTTGTGAAGCAAGACCTTCGACTAATGAGTATTACTATTATCAATGTTCACTTATGATCTTCTGTAAATTATGTAGCATAATTTTACAATAGTCATCTTAAATTTGTTATGATAACATTTTTAATGATAATAATAAAGAGTCTGTCACAATGTTACTATATATATGTAATCATATACAGAATTAACTCGCATAACGGATAATGGGGTTGCATGGGGGGTGGGCGTTAGCCTTGTCCCAATTAAAATATAATGCTTCTGGACACTGCTTATCTATGCTATAAAATGGATCTTCTATCATACACGACATATATAATTCACAAACCAAAGACCTTATCTTTGGTAAGATCCCTTCATCCATGTAATCTAAATAAATAAATAAAGTGGCCAGAAAAAAAATTTCAGTTGAGACAAGATTAAATATATTATAACTGTATGATAATTATTTATCGGTACTTTTTACAATGGAAATATTTATTTTTGTTTTGCGTCATGGATTTATGACTGCAATATAATGGTACGATACGGAAATAATTATTGCAATTTTATGTTATTTATGTATTTTAGTGTATGATTTACTTTATTTTTATATTTTTCAGTGAGATCCTGCTTCACACAAATCCGGGAGGTTCAGTTTTAAAAATAGTAGCATCAACTAAATCTAAATAACAATTGTCTCATATTACTCATTTCTGCATGTTTCAAACCCTTCTGTCTGTAATCCTGAAATTTAAATTAAATGTGAAATAAAACAGTGATGATGCTTTAATACCAAGCATGGTACGTTTTCACGCAATGATAGACTTCACATCTCTTTAATATCACTTTGCAATACACGAAATGATTTAATCATGTCAATTTTACTTCCCAAAAGTTTTAATGGAAAAATCATTTAGTAAATGTAATTAAGAATGACTTTTAGTTTCACATTCAAAGCAAAGTAATGATAATTTGCAAAATATGAAAACTAACATTTGTATGTTTATCGGATGTTAATTTGTAGTGAAATGGTATTATGGTAAAATGCACTTTGCACCAAGAAGCCTAAATATCGATCACACTTGGCTGACATAAACTGATTTTAACTCAAAACCTACTATGGCCTACAACTATTCTACTGCTCCATAAATTATTTGAGCTTATTTGAGGCCAATCTTTAGGATCATACTCTGGCCTCAGGCACCTGCCACGTCTCATAACCATTTCATGTTACAATCATATAAAAAGCTTGATTGATATGGCAATAATATTTTCGACTGCAAGAGTATACTGCCATGTCATTTGACCATCATGGAGTTACAACAACATGCATTCTTGTTGCAGTGAAATCTCTCATGAAGGTAGTCGCATTACATCTTTGTCTTTTGGAGACTCTTTACAGTGAACAGTACAATTAAAGTTTAATTGTTCTTGTCACATTCGGTGAAATTGTGATTCAATAACATAAAACACATCACAACATTTCACATCGTAAGAACTACACACAGGGAGAGCAGCTGCACCTGAGAATTTAAGGCATCAAAACTACGTTGGCATTAAAATAGACATTAGACATTATTAAGTCGCGACAAAGCCAAAACCACAGAAATTTCCTAAGAACAAAAGATATTAAATCCAAGAATATGCCGTGTCTGGAGGACAAATATAGACATGAAAGGGAGCACAATAATAGTAACATTGAACAGGAACAGGCCTTTTGAAGTTACTAAACCGACTACATAGACGTTGATACGCATTATGATAATGTCGAAACCATAAATGCTGTGATATATTTCCATTCCGTCTCTCCAAAATACATCAGTGGTTTTTGTCACCCATTTTTCCTTTTATTCATTTTCCTTTCCACTTACTTCTTTCTTATTTCTAAAAAGAACAGTTTTTGTAGTTTTGTGTCTTTTTTCAGCGCACACATTTTGTACATGTATATTAAATTATTTAATTAATGTACTTTAAAGTTACATTGTTCTCCAGCCTCGATATAACAATGTGTATGACCATGAAAGTTATTTTAAGCACAGTTATTGTTCAAAGTCATAACAATATAGTCGGTATGTGCGTCTCTCACGAGTAGAATGTGTTTTATGTGGTTACTATCACACTTCTATTGTTTTGCAATGAAAATTACTTTTTATGGATTTATCATAAAATATAACAAATGCAGACTGTCTACTTTAGTTGATAAAGTGATCGACTGTACTACGATACTCCTTGTTTATTGAACTGCAAGCCGCTCTCCTGAAAACCTCAAAATGTTATTGCCTTAACCATACAGTATAACTTTGTTGTTTGAGATCATATACACACATTCACACTTGTTGATATCAAGCAGGAGAGTGATAACTAAAAATGTATTAGATTTATCAATGTCACTTTCATATTACCATGAAATAACTATGATAGTTACATAATGATAAGTAACACAGTTTGTGACACAGGTATGCAACATATATCTGAAAGGTCAATCACAGTTATTACAGGTAGACTTCCCAGTACAAAGTCATGATAGGAGCAACCCTATTATCTACAGGGACAATAACTCCAGTTTGTCATACAATATTCGTTGGAACGAACTGGGTCAGATAGGGACAAACTTCAAAGAAAAGTGCATTTTAACTAGAGTCTACTTTTTGTTCAATGGAGAAGATTCTATTATGCATGGTAATCTTAGAAAGTGAACCTGTTAGCATCTTGCCTACATCATAAAAAATGTATTTCATTCATCACAGAAAATGAGCTTCTTCTATAATATTGCATGAAACCAAGAACTTTTATGGGTAATCACAACCGACATGTAGTTTGAAAATATCCGAGACGCATATTATATGAGCCCATTAGTTTCTCCCGCAAATGTGGCATTAAATATCAATGTTAACATTTGCAACTTTAATTAAAATTTAATACGTTCAAACAGATTACATTTCGTAGAAATGTTACACACAACTTTAAAATTAAACTCATGCACTTTTCCATGAATCATTCGCTCCGGTTCATTTAGTCTTAGAAATCAGAATATGTATCAACTGGACCAATATGTTAGCATTAGCAGCAGGTTTGATTAAACAATAATTAACCCGGCCTACCGGTAGGTGGCCGGGTTCCTTTGGCGATAGCCGAGTTCTTATCAAATCAACGGCTGCGAGTTCTGAGCAATTTATATCATGTGATAGTTTTATCATTCAGTCACTGTCAGCCAGACCATTGCTCACGGCATACACTCTACATTAATACGATACCATTTCGGGGAAGGTCATAAGTAATGGTCACAAGGACATATAAATCCAAGGTGAAAAAAACATATCAGGATCTATTCGAGTCCTGTTGCTAAATTCAATGCATATTCTAAACATCTGCATCAAGAAAACAGTAAGAGTTCTTCATCAATCTTGAAGTGGCGGTATGCGGAAGCTACTTAACACAACTGCTTTCCAATTCGACTTGCATTAGATTACACAACAAAATAATGCACCGTTTCTCACTCTACGCTTTGCATTTAGGAACTTATTCAAGTCCTCATTCATATGCGCTCCATTTTAAGTGAAATGGCTAATGCGTTTGCATTCTCTTCAAATTTAACGTAAATGAATTTATGATGTTTATTCTGTAAGCACCAATACACGGATTTTCTCTCGCAGTAAGACATTAATATTAGGCCATTGCTAATCACAAGCCTACAGCTGTCAATATGTAAAGCGTTTATACGAACAGGAAATTTTACAGAAATGGAATTATATATAACTGACACGTTTAAAATGATAATTAGCGAACGAAAGGGAATCTGAGGAGTCAATACAGGGAATTCATATTATAAATCCATAGCATAATAACGATGACCTATGTGCAATAAAGGACGGCTTAATTAATCCACCAGAAGTTTTAAGTTTCCACTTCCTTACATGACCAAGCAACCAGATGAATATCAAATATTGTGGGTTTGTCCATAGCTACTCTGCAAGAAACGCGAGGCTGTAGATTAGATTATGGTTGGCACCATGTCATTAGAACTGTAATATAATGATTGGTTCACACAAACCTCATCAGCCAAATCCATTCTGAAATTAGTATAATTTGTGCATAATTTGCTCAGCTAACTCCCCTCCATCACCTTCAGTGCTGACACTTTAATTATACTCAGTCGTAGCTCTAATATTCCTATCAAACTAAGATGGATCTTTGCCTTCAATAGAGTCCCTGGCACAAGGGGTCATGTTTTATGCTTGATCAAAGAGCCATAAAATAGGATATTATTGGCTAAGTGGATGAAAATTGCACCAAAGGAATGTCATCAAAGAATTACACTATCACAAATGTCAACTGATCAAAAAACTCCTCAATATCGTAAATTGTTATTCCAAAGAATTTTTCTCTTTAAACTTGAAGTATCTTGGGAAAATAATATGCTTTTCCTTCAAGACGGTTACCCTTTCATTCATACCGTTTCCCTGATAGACGGTTTTCCATCTTTAATGTTTTGGTCTGCATTTTATTTTACGGCATATTGTTTGGCTGGCTGGATTTTACAAAATAAACATATCAATAGACTCCAAAGTAGTGACGCATTTCACGATAAAGTTGAGTTGCAACGTTAATGTTTGCCAAAATTTAATCAGTTAACCCGAAAATCTCTCTTTCATGTGCGCAGGCTCAAACAATGTTAAGGGTTTAGACATGAATCGAGATTTCCCTATTTCCCCTATTTACCACTGATTGCAGGTTACAGGCATCTCGTTGTAATTACTCGAGTTCAACCAAGTAAAAGATATTATGAGAATCATTGTGTTGACCCGTACTAAATAAAAAGTAGTGCTTCACGCATACGTTCAGAATTATTAAAATTAAAATTATCAATTGTATGACCCTCTGATCTGGTACAGCCCAGCTTACCCCCATAGTTGTTCATCTTAAATTTTTGTGTAAGCTGGTTCACAACTTTAACCGAACAACTCAAAGAGAACAACCAATCTCGGTGTATACTACCAGTATGAGGGCCGAGACAAATGGCACATACATTTCATACAGGGCCAATCATGTTCTCTCTGTCCTCACCATGCGCCTCCTTAGTATGGTAAAGCACGTATCTAGGGTAAATTTCCCACATTACTACTAGGACTGTGTTTGAAGAACACTCTACTGACTAAATTATCTCGACACACTGATGACAAAAATGTAAACGTAGTTGTCCTCTGATGCCTTCCTTTTGAACTCAGAATATACAACTATTACGCAACCAGATTTCTGAAATTTTATAAACACTTACTGCATTTTAGGGAGATCTAGACTATATTGATTCGTGTTTCATTTGAGTCATGATTCAACATCCATGAGTATCTGAAACCTATAAATGTCCAAACGTAAACGGTAACCTTGCATCACATTTGTACACATTGAAGAGTTTTTTTTCAAATTCAAATTCTCTAAACTAATTCACCTTATTTGACAAATTCCTGAGACAGTTTAATTGATTTAACACATGTGTCTTCCCATTGTTCTACAATTGCAATTAGGATATAGACCAAAAATCGTGTTGTCCTTGTGGCAGAAACTGCACTGATTTTGGTTAAACAAACTGAAATCAGTATATTATACCTACCAAAATTGGTACCACTGGCACACTAAAAATGGTAGACACCCCAAACATAGTATCCTACCTAATTAGGTAAATTAGGTGAAATAGTTGAACATCGAATTTGGAAAAACCTTCAATAAGTTATTTAATCTGCAAACTTGTTTGCACAACATGGTGTTCTGGAACCCAATTTATTCTACAATTAATATTCCGCGATACCCGCTTCCAAGCATTGAAACTAATTGCAACAATAAGATGTACAAATACATCATTGAATGAATGTTACTGACCTTGGCGGAACACCCTTGACATCAAAATGTAGGAATCTGACGCTGACCCTTTGGTCTGGTCGGCCAATAAATTTGTAGATACAACGCAGCTGATCTCCATAGTTATCTGGCCAATCAGGTGACATGAATGTGCCATTACTTATGCCGCCTTGATCTGTGCTCCGGATAGTGACATCACAGTCTTCTGAAAGTATAAAAAGAATTATATTTATTAGTTGGATCCACTTTAAGACGTTAAAAGATCATTTCAAGGAACATCATGTACAGCAATAGAACTGTTTATTCTAAAAGTACTCTTACCTTTAGATACTTTACTTACTATCATAGTAAGTAAAGTAAAGTCTATGGGAAAATGAACATCCGCACTCCTGAGATTAGAACTTACTATCCCGTAGCCAAAAGTAGTAACATGTAACAGGGCCATTTTATAGATAACAAAACAATGGGCACATTAGGTAATTCAGTGTAGAATCGTAGGAATAAACTGCTTATTTCAGGAGACCTTCAGGAAATTTAGTGAAGAACTGTGACCACAGTTTGATTTCCTGTTCTTCCTCTGAACTCGATACAGGAAGTACCTGGACTGGACTGCAAGTAACTGGCTGCTATTGTTAGTTTTTTCCACTGGTCTGTTTCCAACCTCTGCTGAAGGCTGTAGGATTCTTTGGTTGGGTATCAAAATCCGAACTCATTACTTTGATAAATGTCCCTTTCAGGCCATTTGCCTATGATCTAACATGTGTTAAAACTGCCTAAGCTGTCAACTTACCTACTGCTATTGACTATAGATTATCCTTAATGAATGAGCCGATGACTGAATATGGTTAAACAAAGGAAGCCAATGTATACCTTTTATATCAAAACCACACAAAAAACTGGCTTTCAGCAGACATCTGAAGACACACGAGAAGTAGATCAGCCTACTTATAGCCTTCTTTCTGTCTCCATGGGAAAAGACACACCAATTACTGCCATAATGGTTTCCTTGTGCCCAACACTAAGTGGTCTTAGTAACTCACTTTTCTCTTACTACAAGACACACACGACTAACACACATGAGACTTTTTTTCTTCTGACTTCGTTATTTACTTCATAATGTCTCGAAGTTCTAGAATATTAATAAATGATTAATAGTATCTCATAAATTGCAGTAACAGATGTAGTGACCTGAATGCATGTTAATTACTTGTTTCTCCAGCAATTTCCCTCCCTAATCTAGAGGAACTCACATTGCCTCTTTTTCCTATATATGGGCAGCCTGTTTACCGTCTTACTTCACACGGTTGCACACATCCACCATGCCAGTCTAGCTCTGGTTGAGTATTATTGCCTAGCAAGTCTCTTTTATGACCAAAGGCGTAAAGACTTTTTTTCTACAATTCAGTAATCCACACATTTTATAGGCCTAACAAATACGGTAACACACCGAAAACACCCTGAGGGTATCAAGTCCCCAGATCGGTTCACTTCCTTCCTTGTATGCGACGATAATATCTTTACTTGGGATTGTAATGACCTGTCAGTGTCCATCAAAAGGTCGTCTGACAAACCAAGATTTCTCCTAATTGATGCATTAATGATTAAACCTGAATGAAGGACGAGCGTTACTTTCTTCACGTGATTCCAAAACAATATATTACTAGGGGAAACTTTTTTTAAAAGTTTTTGTTGGACCAGGGTCCATTTGTAGGGCCACTGATTACCCCTGTTTTGGACTTTGTGTGACCGTCCCCATGGGTTTTAAATCCAGGGTGGATCTCTTGGCTGCACTCTTACTTGCTTGCGTACAGTGATCCTGAGGGTCACATCTGGTGCGACACCTGCCTTTTCCACCAATACTAGGGGAAACTTAAATGAACACACAACCTGCTAAAAAATTTGAAATAAATGGTTTACCTTTACCTTTCTACTGAAGGTTAAATTACTGAGGCATGATAATAGTTTCTTAGTCATATCCTTTACAGTTTTTGCTCTTGGCTAATAAGCGAATTATATCTCACCCTCTGTGAGATTCAAGTTACTAAATATATTATCGCAAATACTTGAAATATATGAGAGATATAAGTTTCGAGCATTCAATCGTAGATTTGGAAGGCATAGAAGGTTATAAAGTGAGTAAATCAGGATTACTGGTTTCAAGAAAATTACTTTGAACAGAAGGATTTCGCTAGAGTACTAAACATAAAAGACAAGGGCACTTTTAAATGGCATCCTACTTTTTGGTCCAGTTGCATTTAGATACATTTAGAAGGAATTTTGGACAATCGTATTCGAATTTATCAGCAAAGCCAAGTGCCTTTGGGCTCACTGGTAAGACCACAGGTCATTTGCTATAAAAAGAATATGACATGTCCGATTGCAAAAGTACCAAGTGAAAAGGCATTACATCAGCACCAAAAGATCTTCCCAATGGAAATGATGTTTCTTCATTTCTTTGGCCTTAAGAAATTGCTTTTCCCCAAAAATCGAAACATTCTCTATTATGAGTTTTTATGTAGGCCAGGAAGAAAATACAATCGAATGTACAAAATCATACGATTCTGGACATGGTGACTTATCATTAGTTATTACACAATACCTTTAAAATGTAAGAATACCCATGGCTGTAATACAAAAAATATACATGTCTACGTTCAGTAATATAGAGGATGATTTTAACTGTATGTATGCACAAATGATGATGCTGCTGCATCCACTTAATGAAATCTCATGCCTGGATAAGACATGAAAGATTTTGCACATTATTGATGACAATAGTTATAACCTGTGACTAGACCTCGTGACACAACTGTCAGAATATGAAATATGACTGCCATTTGTCACATCCACATCATTTGATCCTGTAGATTGACTAAATTAATAGTCCCATTATCGGAATGCAAGTCAGCGATGCAATTGCATCTGTGCTGGCATGAATGTCACATTGAGCACTTGCTGGCAGAGGTCATCGCAGTTTCGTGTACTTTGCGTATCAAAAAATGACGCATTTCTGTCAGTGCTGAAAGGTAATGGAAATCGTATTTCTTTTTTCCAGTTTAATCTTACATGTATTTAGAAATTACATTGTCAATGAAATCTTTCTCGTTACACAAACATGTAAACGTTTTGCACTCATGGCAGTAATAAGGAAACCATGTTGGCCTGCTTTTTCATTGCCTGAACTTATAAATTCTGCAGACCTCCCGCAGCATAACGTGACGGATAATTACACAACCTTCTTCATTTTTCTGTCCAGCAGTTTAGGAGATTTAGTTTTACCGTGAAGAATTAAAGTCCCACATCAACTAGGAACTTAAGATTTTACTAAGTGAACGGTCCATTATTCAATTGAGCGGAATAAAGACAAGAAGGCAAGTACGTCCATAACAATGAGAAGCTATTGCATGATGTGTCCTTCATTTACTTAGAGACTCCTGCGCCTGTACTCAATGTTCGGCCAAAGCAAGGACAATCTATTGTTAGAGTATCAGTAAGGAGATAACTTTCATGACGTACTTGAAACAATCGCTACAGGTCACGCGTAGGTTCAAGATAAGTGAGTCAGACTAACATAGCCCTGAATTTGTTGTTTACGTTGGAAACTACAAATATTCGCACTGCTCCTCAGACGATAACAAAAACACAGAGTAATTTTTACAAGGATCGAGCCTACTAAAATCTAATTTAAATGTTTTAGGTGTATATGTTTGTTTCATAAATGGGTTCGTTTTCTTTCTCAACAACTTTAGCTACTGTATTACATACTCAGTTGATGGCAGATGTATTTTACATGAAAGCAGAGCAACATGAAGTTATCCGAAAAAAGTTCAGCGGTCAGAATAATTTATTCCACACAAACGAAAATCCTCCCACATGTATCCCACACAGCAGGGCCCAAGTTCAAATGGACATGGTGGAAAGAAACAAGAGAGACCTGCTGGGCTTGGCCTCCAATGACCAATTCATCATCTTCAAAATACAACGTTTATTCTTTTATCTGCAGAAATTATTCTGCTTTCAAAGGTCTATCATTGATTCTAGATACAAATACCACGTACTCTTAAGATTCCTTTCGTGATATTGTACATCAAGTGTATGTTCTGAATAAGTGCAATAGAAACACTTGGTATCAAAACAATTCTGAAAAGACACATTAAATGATGAATTTTATAACTGGTAATTTATTTTTATTCTCGTTTATAATTCAACAGCTTCTTCCGCAAAAATGCAGTCATACAAAGCATGAATACACTGGGAATTATTTTTTATTTCTCCCTTGACTACGGTAAGTACATCCACCAGTTCATGCAATTACCTTCCTATTCAGTGGTGAAGAATGACCACATCAGAGCTCAAATGTCTTGGTGGCAGAGCGTCTACACCTCGCCGCTAAAAGTTTCCTTTCTTCTGTCCATTACTGGTGATATAGTTAGTATATGCCAGGACCATCCTTGCTGACCATTTGCCTAAGTACTATTACCACTAAACTGGGTTTTATGTGTAAACTGATGACAGAATTTGCTTAAACCCGGGAAGCGAATGACTATTCTTGATATAAAACCACATAAACAGCTGTTTCGTAGACATTTGATCAAATTAAATCTACCATGGTTGGTTCCTGTCTAGCGGTTCCGATGGCTGAATTAGGCATATTGCTTTTAACGACTTCCTTCGTGTATTGACCTACATGGGCAGGACACCTCCACTAAAGACCTTCCTTCCAGCGTAATTTTTATTCGGAACAGTGCAAGTCCAGCAATAAAACAGAAACAACAGACTACAATGATAAAGCAAGAACTCAGTGGCCTCTCACGCAAACAGCTTTGTCAAATTTCAGCAAGATATTATATTATTTCAGTTGTGCCATTCCATCGTTTATTTAGCACAATTTTATAAATTAAAATGCGAGAATATTAAACTGAAATAAGTTAAAATACCTTATGCTGTAAATTTTATTGTGCAAAAATGAATAAAGAAATCGGACAAAGAAACTTAACAAAGCTATTGTCAACCATTGCATTGTTTGTCTAAATATGTCAAAATAAATGAAATGTGAAAACATAATGCGTAATATCTAGCAAACTAAGTGCTTTCACCTTGCGTATTATTGATAACAACTTCTTGATAGTACTCAATTTGTAAAATAAATATTTCACTTTGTGTATGATTAATAACAGTTAATTGATAATATCCATATATGTAAAATAAATATATATCTATAAAAATTATATTTAGCCTATAGATCTACAAAACCACTGACTGTGGTACTTGCGGATTGTAAGTTTGTAACTGACATAAATTTATGTCTCTGCGGCATTATCCCAAAAATTTGTTTTCAAGTCCTGCCATTTGCAATGTTCTTCCGAAAAACAATATTCACTGGATTGTTTTGACATGTGATGGGTTCTAATAAAACCTTACCAGACACAACTACTGGACAAAAAAAGAACTCCCTTTCAAATAAATGCCAGCAGTTTGTGATAGTGAGTCTATTTCAGTAGAAAGGTTAGCTTACTTTAGACATTAGTTAATGGAGTGGAAGAAAGAGAGGGACTGATATGTCCATCACAGTAATAATCTATTCCATAGATGTATCTTCCAATCAGTCTATATGAGTCGAACACTTTGTAAGAAGGCAAATAAAGGTCATGGACTTCTGACTGAACTGTAGGCCAAAGGCCACAAATCCAAAAATTGAATATTCGAATTGTAAGCAAAGTACATGTGTACATAATTGTAGTTTATAACTAGGAATTGTGCTTTGGTAGATTTTTTTCAGATTCTAGCTTAAAGAAAAAGTTAATGCAAGAGTGGGATGCATTGTGAAATGCATTTAAGGTTCAGAAAGAGTATTATCTGCATTCTAAAATATCTGTTTCTACGAAACTATTTTCTAGTACTCTAAAAGTATCAACTGACAAGTGACTTGAGAAGATGTTCGTGCAGAGAAACTGCAAATTTTTTTACTGAAATCAGTAACACTTTAAGTTTTAACATACTGTTCTGGTCAATAAGATGTAAAAGTGTGCTTCTTTGTAAATGATGTGTTGATATATATATTGTTTTCTACACACCCACATTGAGTAATATATGAAAAGTGTTTCGAAATGAAACGCGTTGTTTTGGCTAAAAAATTCATTTCGGATTACCTTTCTGAACTTCGACTTGTGAAACCAAATCTTAAGTTTGCCATACGCGTCTTATTCATGTGTACTAAACAAGAGTAAACTACATAATAAAGAATGGCTTATTTCAAACTAACAAACTTTCTTGTTCGAGACATGCAACGTGGCGTAGTGCTGAGAGAAAATGAATCGAAAACATAGTTATTTATGTCGACTAGCATCAATCAGTATGTGAGGCGGAGTGAATGCAAAGAGCAAGCGAAGCTTAAAGCCATTTCTATTACATTTATTTCATTCCACTAACAGTTAATAACAGCTGAGGTAGCAATTTGCATGGGCAATGCTACAATAAATAATGCAAATCATAAGCAATTGAGACTTGA
>JBCAUI010347740.1:0-28604 GCA_038406195.1 Haplosyllis anthogorgicola | reverse complement strand
GTAGATGCTGGGATTGCAGCTGCATTGCTTAAGGCGCTATCATGAATATTCATTACAATGACTTAGTTGCTGCACAGAGAAGTGTGCGTGCATATTCCAATTACTCAAATATGGAAATGGAAGAGTTCCCAAATTATTGGAAATTAAATGAATGATATTACAACAACCTACTGGCATGTGCAACTTACACAGGTGTTTACATCTAGAGTTCTCCCCAGCTCATCAGAGACAACCCACAGTCATCTTCAGTTACTCTTCATTGCTCCATAATAAAAAAGTATAGCAACTGTCACCTACCCCAACTGTCCCTGAGTGCCTCAGATCCAAAAGTATTTATAGGGGTACTAAGGACTACCCCTAAGCTAGATTGGTGCTGCTTCAAATAGCATTGCAGGAATCTGGAATGCTATGACAGCCATCATGTAATCTGGACACACAAACACTCTTTCTAAAAAAGCTCATTGGTTCACCACTGTGCTAATGTATTCAGAGCCTATGACTTCAGTGTAGCTGACAGCAGTTAGAGATATGTGACAATGTCTGGTACAGATTAAACAGGATACACAAGTGGTATCAGTACAACGCTGTTATTTAGCTGGGTATTGAATAGAATGTTAAGTGACATAGTACTGCTAGTGTCTGCTTTGCATGGGGTTTTTTTAACACTGAAAGAGAGAGTAAGGCTAGTGTCAAATAATAGGGTTAGGAGAAGTAGCATCTGGCTAAAAGGGTAAATGGGATACACAACAAAAGAGGAAACATAAGAACCCCATGCTGTGCTTTTGAATTTTGGCTCTAAACTTTTAATAGGAATTTCTTCATTTGTCATATACCTACCTCTGAAATATTATTGTAAATATTTTACCCTGTATTTTTATTATTAGTAGATGTTATCTCCAAAATCAGAAGAGGATGTGTTTCTGAAATACAGCTACGTATTGTACAAATCAAGCAATATTACGGGTCATTCCACCACCAAGAACATGGCGAAACTACTGACCCCTTTCGAAGAGCTAGTTAGAAACCGCAATAAAAAGAGTAAGTAATTATAAGTGCCCACAGTAAAGGCGATAATTCATTGGAATGTTTGTGAGATGCTAATATTTAAAATAATTTTTTCTCCCGCAGACCGTAAAAAGCATTATCGAGTGAAGTTTGTGCCTCATCCTGGACCAAGAATTTATTCCACAAGAGTGCCTGTAACGTATCTGTACAATCCAAACTCACCACCAGGTATCCTACGATTACATTCAGGAAAATTTACTAAATTGTGAAATTTTAACTTTTCTTATGTTACCAAACTTGTATGTTATCATGAATGCAAGTTTCCCTTTTGAAACCCGAACATGTCATCAGGAATGCAAGTTTCCCTTTTGAAACCCGAACATGTCATCAGGAATGCAAGTTTCTCTTTTGAAACCCGAACATTGATCATGGAAGAGCGGTAACAGAAAATGACATAATGTCAAACTGGGAACACAGAAACTCTAAACTTGGTACATTCTTGTCTGAACCCTTGTGTTCCTCTTCACCCCCTTTCAAAGATAATTTAGATCATTTGGTGTGTAATGAACACATTATCACATAATGTCCTGTCTTGTGCTTTAGATGATGCAGAGTACTTCTGGCAGACAAGTGCGTTTGCTCCTTGCAGTGCTACTTGTACAATTGGTAACAGTTTTCTTTTTTCTAATATTTGTAAAATCTGAATAACTTTTTGTTGTGATGCCGTCGGTTACAGTTATCCCCTTTTAATAAGTGTCAATAAATTATCATTGTACCAGTTTTATTATCCAGGTCTTTGTTGATAGTTTTCTCATAAGATATGATTTTCAGGTAGAATTATGTTAAAAATTTGACCACATTTTCCAATATGTTTTAAGGTGTTACTTCAAGCTACGCGCAATGTTATCGCCGAAGGGATAATAAACTTGTGGATGACAAATACTGTGTTACTGCCACAAAACCCAACCATGTAAAGCTACAATGCATGGGAAGAACTTGTCATGCAAGGTATATCTATTATTTTCAATACAAATGTACGTTTATAGTTTTCACTTTCGCTATGATGACTCTCAGACAGAAGCATGTCATCATGCAGTTCCTAAAAAAGATCATACTGCGAGAAAAATTAGATCTAATTTCAGGGGCTGGATGGGTATCTGACAACAAAAGAATTGCATGCCGTACTATTAATGCGAATAGTAACGTAAAGTGTTTCAAAATTAATAGGAAACTATATGGATCAGGTCGAATAGGGAGTTCTAGTAACTCACAATAATAGTCATAAAAAATTAATTTTTAGATGGGTGGTTGGAAGTTGGAGCGCGTGTGGTGCGTCCTGTGGAAAAGGTGTACAGTTGAGATCTGTGAGGTGTTGGAGAGTTTTAGCTCCAGGATTTGATAGCACCGTTCACGATCATCTGTGCCGTCATCTCAGCAAACCGATCACAAATAAAACTTGTGTGCAAGTAGAGTGTGGACCTCAGTGGTTAACAACTTCGTGGCATGAGGTTATTATTTTGAGTGAAATAGTTGAATATTTTTGAATGGAACGATTTTAAAAGAAAATTGAGAAATCGTTTAAATTAATGTGGAAATTTGATCTAATATGATTTTAGTGTTCTGCTCGATGTGGTAAAGGTATGCAGACCAGACACGCGGTTTGTTTGTCTCCATCAGGTGGCGACACCTGCGACAGTAGAAAACGACCTTTGGTAGCCAGACAGTGTGACATGGGACCGTGCACAAACATATGGGTTGTTTCTCACTGGAGCAATGTATTTTTATATGATTTATTACCTCTCGTATGTGCGGGAAGGTGATGTTTTCAGTCGTAACCATTTGTGTATCTGTTTGGGCTAAAATCGTTTCAATTACACTTCCCGATGGGATGTGAATTATTTGGCACAGTCATTGTAAAACATAAGCAAATAAAACCATTTCACTCTTTGTTTCGTTCATATGAATTCAGCGAATCTAGTCTTCACCACTTGACCTAAAATCTTTATTTCTTGTACTGTGGGACATCTATGTAATATCCAGGTGAAATGTGAGTACCAAGATCACTGGGTTAAGTACAAGGTCACAGTGTTAAAAAGGTATAATAGCAAATATCTATAGCATTTTAATCACTACAAAGCAGATGGTATTCCTTTTTTACTTGAGCACACATTACCAAGTGCTGTCAGAGTTGTTGGAACAATAGAATGTCACGCTGTGCTTTTATGCACATTGTAACGATCAGAGTCTTAACTAGCTTTCAGAAAAGAGGGGAGTTGAATCCCGTAAAGTGGATTTTTTACACAAATGTAGAGTCCAGTTTTAATCATTGTCTTCAGAAATTCAGTTTTATTCAAATTTTTTGCGCTGGACTTTTCTTCTGGGATGGTATTTGATATTTCATAGGGTGAAAGTTACACGAATACAGTTGTGCAATATTTACGGATGTAAGACTCACCATTCATCTCCATTGAAAACCGAAAGTGTTTTCTTCATTCGAGGCTTTATTTTAAGGATAAAGCATTTTTTGTATGCCACTTGTGTAATTCATTTAAGCTGAAAAGATGGCTGTATGAGTAATAAATTCGTGTCAGGTGTCACTTTACTGTGTATGTTCTACAAACAGAATGAATTGTTTTTACAGTGTTCTGGGGATTGCGAAAATGGTACCAGTCACAGGAGTGTGTCGTGTCGTGATCCCGTCGGGAACTTTCTAACCGACAGACATTGCGATCAACGGTTACGTCCGCTTTCCACGAGCTTATGTAGCGATGTGTCTGATTCTTGCCCATCAAACTGGACACCACAGGACTGGACAGCTGTGGGTGTAGTCAAATTTGATCTTTAATTTTAAAGATACAAGCAAAAGTAAATTTATACATGTGTTTTATATCGGGCAATCCAATGCGACAAAAAGTAGAAATACGAATAAACAAAAAAATTTAGAAATACGAATAAACAAAAATCCTCGGAGACAGCCTTAGGATCACGTATCTGCATAACTAGGAAGGCATAGATCTATGCTACCTTTCTATTTTTTTTGGTAAATTGGGCGGGTGGTATTTCCTCACTCCCCATTTGAGCCTGTTAAGAGGCGGAACACCCAAAATTCCCTACTTGGTCACTTTTTTTCTTATGAATTGCATTGATAAACCCGTGGAATTCAGTTAAATGTATACTTCAGTAAAAACTCTTTTGTTTCGCTCTTGTTGTATTCTATGTGCCAAGCCATGCTTTTAACGCCCCTACTTCAACGCGTCTAGTTCACAGTATTGGTCACAATCTTGATCTTATGCCACTTTCATTTCAGTTAAATTAAATCAATTGAACTCAATTATTTTTCTTTGCTATAATATTCGATATAAATTTCTACAGTGTTCCGTTACATGTGGTCAGGGTGTAACAACAAAAGCTGTTGTATGTGAAGCGGTAGAGGAAGGCAACTTCGTGGTGCTTCCAGACACTGATTGCGAACATTTGTACAAACCCCCCACCCGTGGTCAGTGCCAGGAACGACCGTGTCAACCCATGTGGTACACCAGCCAGTGGTCAGAGGTAGGTCATATTGTAATGTAGTCTGAATCGATGTGGAATAGAAAAGATTATATCAGGCTACGATATTATGAATAGCAATTTGATCCAAGCAAATTTCAGAGAAACGAAAAGTACTTCATACACTGCAGATCACGTTTTAATCTAGTAACAACACGAACAGCAAAGGACAGTGACATCGCACATTTTTTTCTTACATGTATAAGAAAATATATCGTTCCTTAAGTAAGGTTCACCAACAGAATTACATTGTTCTCTAAATTAAATATATTCTGCCAGTGAAATCTCTAAATTAAATATATTCTGCCAGTGAAATCTCATTCGTGTTACATCCTTAAAAATGTATATATACACAATACCACTGTTCATTGTTCACCAGTGTTCGCAGTCGTGTGGAAGTAGGAGTGTTAGACTTCGTCAGGTTCACTGCTACAAAGACAAGCAACCGTCGGTTCTCTGTGACAAAAGCGAAAAACCGCACGATAACGAAATGTGCCGACTGTCGCCATGCGAACAGAAGAACCACAGTGCTGGTAGGTCATCGGGGCAAATTTCCCAAGAGTAACTTTAGTGAGACATAAACTTTGTGTCTTGTTGCAGGCAACTACACTTTTGCCAATTACCGACTTTTTAGCACTTGTAGGTTTTGTCATTCTGAATTTTGACGGTAGATGAAATATGATTATAAAAATTATATTTTGTTAATAATTAATGGTGAAGTTAGACCAGACTTGAATTCTAAATGAATTAATTTATTTGCCTTTTCAAACCTAATGCCCCCAATGTTGTATTACAGGTACAAAATGTAAGGATTTGTTAAGCACAGGATGCGATCTGGTCATAAAAACTCAACTGTGCAATCACTGGTATTACAGAACAGCATGCTGCAAAACATGTCACCAGAGTACCTTACCTCATAATGGATCGCTTTAACTCTGTAATCACACCTATAGGTATGATAAGAAATTTTAGCAAAGTATAATCAGAAGTCTTATTTTGATGAAGGAATAATGGATCTTTTTGTGAAATAAACTTTTCATAATTTTCCTTCACAGCAGTTCATTGTTCATTTCTTGACATTTTGTGTCGCTTACTAGAGTTCACTCATGTTACGAGTGCTATCATCTTGACCATATTTTAGAAACGACAACATAAAACGTACCGAAACTTCCAGACATTTGATTTAAGACAGTGTGCATACCACAGTACACGGAATTCGTATCAGTTTGGGAACAATGGCGCATCAAAAGCACAGCGGGAAATTCTTATGTCCTCTCTTTTGTTCCAGACGTTTCCAAACTGATACAAATTCCGTGTACTGTGGTGCGATGGTGGGAAATGGCCTCAAACTTCGTGTCTGCATCTTTGACAAAATATTCTTTCAAAGTCGACCAACACAGTAAAATCCTTTCTTATGCGTTGTTTAAATCGTCTACTTTACACAATTGTTCAAGTGTAAAAAATTAACCGGGAGAAGTGAAATAGAACACGTTCGACAAACAAAAAACAATTTGGTACTGAGTTGAAAACCTTGTAGGAGGGACATTTCATTGTATGCAGGCTTTTAGCGGGACCTGTACAGACAGTGCCACTTATATAACCAATTTTCTTCATAACTTCATTGAAGAAAAGATCGCTTATTTTCTGAAATAGAATTGCATATTATTTATGTTTCTAAAAGCTTTCAGAATTGTATTTTGAACCTCATGTTTTTGCCGAGTACATGACATTACATGTTATATTTACCACTCTCAAATAAACATTTTCATCGGTCACCCTGTGAGATGACAATTGCCTCTTCTGCCACAGGTAGACAACAATATGTCTTGGAAGAACACTGTGCACTGTTGAATAAAATAGTTACATTATATTGCGATACAGATTAATGCATTGATACTTTAAAGGTGTTGTATTATAAATTAATTTTTGAAACTTCTGGAAGACAATAGAATGTTGGAGAATGTTTTGACATGTTTTATGACACACATTTACAATTATACGCATTGAACTCACATTGAAGATTCTCTACTCCGTCCAAAATAACACTTATCCATTTTTTAATTTGTTGTACTGCACAAATTGTTAAAAGAAGTGATAGGTGGAATTTGATTGAACCCATAGCCTTAATAATAGAGTTGTCACATTAACAACGACAACTACAATATTTATCTAGTTTTACATAACAATATTTTAGGCATGGCAGGTTAAAAGACATTATTAAAACAATTTTGTGGCTACAATATTATTGATACTAGGTACAACCCGTCCGTTAAATGGTGTGTTGCGCAGCAGATGTGCAAGATGTGCAAACGATTAGGCAGAATAACTATAGTTGTACCTCGGCAGTTCCAGTTCCACCAGCAGGAGGGAAAGAGGAACGTCCGTGCTTGCATCCATCTGAAAAAAACCCCATATATACTTGAAGGGACAACACTTTTTGAGCTTGACTTAGCCAAACCCAAGAGTTTGTATGCAAGTATGGGATCTAATTGAACTTTGATGCGAGCGCGACATTTATTCCCCTGATCAAGGCATGGCAGATTCGAGCCTTAATTTTTTCCTTGGTATGATTTTGCAGTCATTGTCATTGGATACCAACCAGGGGTAAGAAATATTTATTTGAGTAGAAGAATAGAAAACAAGAACAACAGTCATCAGTGAATTCACTAATACTTGTACTGGTTACTAAAATTATTACTTTTGGATTCCCCAACGTTGTGAAATGTACCATCATATGAAAGGTTCCAAATCATTGTGCGCTTTAACGGAACATTTTATCAACCCTTACCTTACATGATCTCGCGCCTAAGTTTGGTAAAATTACATGTCCCCTGCCTGTTAAGAAAAAATAAATTTACAAAACCTGCAATGTTGGGATAGCCTATCAGCCACAAAATAGAATTTTTTCCTCCGGTGAAAGTTTCGTTAATGAGTAAGACTCAGAAAAACCGGTGAGTGAAAATTGTTGTTTTGGTGACAAAATGGTATGGTAGTAATTGTAAATAAGAGTGTTCTCTCAGAACAGAAATAATTAGGGACTACAATATGTAAAAGGATAAACTATTAAGTTGGAGAATGATAGACAGGCTTGTACGGCTAGTAGTGAATTAGGTAATCATGCCGTAAACAAGAGTTCTCGGTTTACTATTGTATCGTACAGAATACATTGAGATGTGCAATCTACGTGAAAAATTTCGTCAGTGGTTGGTAATTACACTCCAAAAGGTCGCAAACAAAACTGGATGGGACAATGTATTCAGGCTGACACGTTTGGGAATGTGTAGATAACAAATGTTAGAAATATAAATAGTTTTAATTCCTGCCTTTTGAATTTACTATTGACCTACCAAATTGAAAAATCAAATTTATATTAATTAAAAAGCACTTTACTACAATGCGAAGGAAAGGTTTCTTAGTGCCATCACTTCCAACTCAGGTCAATGGTTTCACTTAACTTCTGCCATTCTTCACATATTTGCATTATATTTTAGCTGTCTAGTGCCTTGCTAAAATAATGGATTTTGCCCCATTCAAATATTTAAATTGATGCCTAAGAAGGTTTATATCAAACAGATATTTCCAACCCTTTACTAGATTATTCCTTGTACAAATAGCCGACTGTAAATAAACTCTTCTTGAGTGGAGGTGGTGAAGGCACTGGCTTATAAAACCACAGAATGAGATCCCTGTTTCAGTCTTGTTTACACTTCTAAGAACTGAAGTTAGATATTTACATTAGCACCTTACCATAATCGGCCTGTACAAACATACACTTCAAATGAAAATTTTTATCTTAGTTTAAATTTACACCTACCAACTGGGTAAATCCTCCTATTCATATTAATGGCTAAAATCAGTTGGTTTAATTTCTTAAATAAATATATAAATCAGTTTAATAGAACAAATGTGTTGATCACACTGATGAGCGCGAGTTCCATTTTACTGCGGAATTTCACAGCGAAGATGCAGCCTCTCATGCCTTGTGTTCGATATTAGAAACTTTATTTTAGGGGGGGGGGGACATTTTAAGCTTTATTACTTCATAAATTTATATTTAAACGTATTTCTTCTCTGATTTATGTTTAGCTTTCAGATTAAACAGTTTCTTGTTCTGCCTTCCAAGACAGAAAGAATTCCTTACATATGTGAGGTTGCTAAAGAATTCAGTGAAACACAAGGAGATAACCTGTCGGCTACCAAGCTTCATGCCGCCATTTTGTCTGTCGTGTGACACCTTGCCACGTGACATCCTTGGCACATTGCCAGAACTTTCAGAAATCAGGTCAGAAATCAAAGCTAAAATCTCGTGAAAACAGAAAGCTGAATGCCCGATAGAGGGCATTCAGCTCAAAAATATTTAATCTTAATTTCATTTTCCAGAGACACATTTGTTGGTTGCAGTGAGATGAAATAAAACTAGACTACTCTCATAACCTCATTTCCTTCTGAAGTATTTTGCCCATTGTATCTATCGGTTTGATCCCCTCAACTGATTTACTCACG
Source organism: Haplosyllis anthogorgicola (assembly GCA_038406195.1). Classification (NCBI taxonomy): domain Eukaryota; kingdom Metazoa; phylum Annelida; class Polychaeta; order Phyllodocida; family Syllidae; genus Haplosyllis; species Haplosyllis anthogorgicola. Next base: position 19,547 of record JBCAUI010347740.1, on the reverse strand, counting down.
TATGGATAGTGAATGTGATGCTTTAGACATGTATGACATTATTCCTGCTTCTTGAAACAATGATAAGTTAAAAGTCCAAGGCATTTGATGCCTCCTCGGTTAGTATTACTCAGAATAATGACGAAATAGCACGGGACAAATTTAATGTTCAATGTCCATGATGGAATTATTTTATTTTGTTTCATCACTTAAAGAAAGATTTCAAAAATTTCCAGTAGATATATACACTATCAAATGTATATCGTTTTTTTTGACTTTTCTCTTGGTAACCGTCGCAGCAGGTCATTAAATTTCTATCCATTTTATTTCAATAGAATTTCGATAACCCAGCATGAACCTCCATTGAAACGCAAGTGTTGTGGAAAGTTAAAAATTGATAGCAATTTAACCATCTTAGCCAGCCCCAGGAGCAATGCGCAACTATCTTGTCGAGCCACTGGAAAGATGGAAAAGTAACAATACATTTTCTTTAATTTTTTTTTCCAGTATTTGAAAATAAATTTAATATTTTTGTTATGGTTTTGTCTCGATATTCTAAAAGAATGGCATTGAAGTTACACATTCCATGCGTACCTTGCCATCTACCCACAATGTTATCAGTTGAAAGTTATAACAGAGTTTCATCCTCCCTCGCAACCTTTTAATTAGATGAAAGACATAGCGTGAAATTATATTCTCTCCAACTGAAAAGAAATTCCTAAGTTGGTTGTGCTTTTAATTTCCCCCGACGTGGGACATATGGTGGCCTCTCCCTGCAAATTAAGTTATTCTACTCTTAAGTTTTGTACAAACAATATGGTATTTAATAGAATACTCGCCATTTCCTTATTGAAATGAAAAAATAGTTGCTTTATTTGAGTGATTTGACCCATAAAAGACAAAACAATAGTTGAGATAGACACCAGCCACTGCCCATAACCAGTGAAAAAATAAACGAAGAAAGGGGCGAAATATGTTGACTTAATCATTGCGTGAGAGGCAAACTTCAATAGGTGACAAGCGCCAGAGTGACTTTTACCTTTTGAGCAAAGCATCCACATAAAAGTTTGTTTACAGCAAAGTGAGAGCACCGCATATTAAGGCATACACTTTAAATAATTAGCCCATTCTTCTCTTAAAGTGTGTGACATGACTTTTTATCATATTTTTCCACAAGGAGGTCTGTAATGGAATTTTTGATGTCGCCATATTTTTTTTCAGGCCTTTGTGGTGGTGCTGGCTACTCTTTGCTTGTCACATAGACTTCTTACATAAATAAATTATTCAACAGAAGGGATGATAGGTTTCCTTTCACGTTTTCTTGACATATCATATAACAATAATTGCCACGTATAGCCCTTGTGCAACTGTACAAAAGACAGTATCAATGTTTTGCAGACAGTTCGCAGAACTTTAATTACACTTGTCTTCAAAGGAACTCAAAACAACTGAGCCTCGTTTGGATTCTTAAATTCAAGCGACTCCATTGGTTGCCAATTTTTAGGGTGTACTCCCCTTCAAAACAATGACTTCCGGTGTATACCACTGACATTGTAAAAAAGGTCTTCAAAAGGCAACCCATATAAAAGATCTGTTAGTCCTTGACTCGACCGTATTTGTAGAAGGTAGAGCGCTTGCTATCCGTGATTTTCGATTGAACTAAGGACTAGTAAGCACCGAGGTGCTACCCTTACAGGAGGATCAGTAAGCGTTTACCTGCAGCAGCCAGGATGGTGAGTGCCGGCTTAGGCCTGCTGGCACTCCTTGCCCTATCTGCAGGTGTATGGGGACAACCACTTAATTCAGGTAAGTCATAAATAGTTTGTTACTTTAGTCATTATTATTATAATCCTTGTTATTATCATGTGTTTTATTTTTCTCACATTGTGCGCAAGCGATGAAGTGCCATTATTTATATTCTATGAAATGTGATTTACACAATCTTGATCTGGGTAGTGAAAATTACCAGGATAATTCGATTGTTTGGTAAGGATTACGGATGTAAAAGCAGTATAGAAATATTTATCGTAAATTCTTGTTCATATTTTACTGTAAACGTATGTTCTATTTCAATAATCAGCAACCGTCTGGTTTTGTGCGGTTGTTTTAAGAATTCGGCCGTTTTTTTCCACGGACCTTGGAAATGTAAGAAAATTCATCTTTATCAGGACAAAGTAGGCATATTTTCTACTTTAGTATATGTGCTCGGAATTAGTTAGTTGGTCATTGTTTTGAAATGATGATTAAGCCATAAATTTTGCTTAAAACAGAAGTAACTTGGATTCCAGGTTTAGTCATCACTTCACCGAGTCAAGATATTGAGAAATAGTTGTTGAAGTTTTAGGTACCGTCGTGTTGCATGTGGCTTCCCCCTTCCTAAATGATTTTAACTGTCCTATTGGAATCAAGGGTAGTTTTAATTATGCTCAAACAGAAGTGAGAAAGCCAAACAAAATAGTTCGAGTCGATTCTAAAAAGCTATTTATCCTTTCTCTGAAAATACCAAGAGAGCCTTTTGGCAAGTTTTTTTACAAGTTTAAAATTAGGAAAAGCTCACGAAATTCCTAGAAGAATTCCCACACCATCGCATTCCGGACTCGAACAACTGTTTTTCCACGAAAATTATTGCACATTCTTTGCAAGTAAATAATTAAAATGTTTTGATACGTGTAAAGTAACTTCTCTCATTTGGCATAATTTACAAATTACCCCTGTGGCATCGAGGCTATCACATACTAGGTTGCGCATGCGTGAGTAGTAGATTAGTTCCAAAATTACATGCAAGGTGGCTCTGATATTGGCAGGCTGTGCTGGTGGACAAGGAGCGGATGTTATATTTATAGTGGATACAAGTGCCGACGTAGGACTCGTTAATTTTCAACTTATGAAGGAATTTATCAAGGATGTAGTAAGAGGCCCTAGAATGGCCACTAGCTCATTTGGAGTCATACTATTTGACGATATGACGCGCCAAGTTGTAACACTTACACAAAATGACAATCTATTGCAAAGAATTGACGATATAACCTACGCACCTAAAGTATTGGGCGCACCGAGAAAAACTCACGCTGGCCTTGTAGCCTTACAAGGTGCATTCAACTTTGCTTCTGTTACGATCAATCGGGTGAGACCAAAATATGGAATATTGCTCACGAATGGAATCAGTGACAATACAGATGAGACCATAAGACAAGCTAAAAGTGCAGCACTTCTTGGAATACAAATAATAGTTATTGGACGTCTGGACCCTGCTCAACAACCAAACCCAATGTTTGAACTAGAAAATGTTGCCAGTGCCCCAAGAGAAGTTTTTCTTTCACCCATAATAAATTGGAGCGACGTTGGGACCTTGGGAGTGGCTGGTCTTACAGTGAACGTCGTGTGTACCGCATCAGGTAGTACGACGCTCCATAAAACTATGCTGAAAGGGTTAAACACAGCAGGCTAATTTAATAAACATAACAAATTGCAAGGTTTTGGATGCAGTCATTAAATAGTAAATACTGTTAGACTTAAATCTAGGATCTAGGTATCTAGGTAGTTTAATACTTAATTAATCTTGGAAATTAACAATTATTCAAGACACCAGTTTTTATTTAAAATTAACACGCTCATTTATTACTACTGAAAAAAGATACAGCAAATTTCCTATGTATGTATGTATGTATGTATGTATGTATGTATGTGTGTGTGTGTGTGTGTGTGTGTGTGTGTGTGTGTGTGTGTGTATGTATGTATGTATGTATGTATGTGTGCGTGTGTGTGTGTATGTATGTATGTATGTATGTGTACATGTGTATACATAAGTGTACGTGTGTGTTCTATTTCTCGAATGCTTTCATCAGGTCATGTGTGTTTGTGTGTGTGTGTGTGTGAGGGAGAGAGTGCGTGTGTGTGTATGTGTGTTTGTAGGCTTTATTATTCATTTACTGTAATGAAATTGTTATCTGTACATTATCTGTACAAAATTGGTGATGAGCGTGCTATAAGTTTACATCAAATCCTATCTCCCGTTTAAATGTTTAAATCACTTAATAACTACACTGACTAACATTGACGTGGATTAACAAAGTAATAACAGTACGGAACATGGGAACGTTGAAGTGAATTCCATTTTTTGTTATCAAATCTGGTAATTTACTTGAATGCAGAAGCTTGGATTCGGAGAAATCTGTCTTCTCTAACTGATACTGGTCAACATAGGTGGCTCATTGGAAACAGCATTAACATTAAATTGAAGTATTTTTCTATTGTTTTGCACGCATAGGTAGAGCTTTTATGCTTGGAGAAGTGGAATTACGGTTGGAGACGATTGTAGAAATAATCATAAAACAAGTTTAAACATCTGTAGTCGGAATTAACCTTTAAATCCAGTTAACAGAGCAATTAAAAATAATAAGATAGAAACAAAAATGTTGTCAATCAGACAAAATGTAAATTAAATTATCACCTCTAAGACCATAAAAATAGAAAACCGGGATAGATCTAAGAGTCTGCTGTAGTCTATACTAATGCATGGTTTTCGGTGTTTTCTGTAGCAGCAGAAGTCCTGCAGATTCCACCGAATTCCAGCCCTGTGACGATCACACCACAGAGAGTGGGAAGAAATAACTGCCAAGTACCTAAACCTCCTAACATCCCTCCTCTAGTTGGGTACGATCTCACAGTAGGTTTATACTTCTTTTCTAAATTAGAATATATTATTATCTTAATATGGAGAATGAGATACGAGAACTTAAGTAACTAATTGACAACAGGGAAGGTTATTGGAAGTCAATACCATATTCAAATATACCTCAAAATGTTTTAAAATTGTGTACGGATTGATGCAAGTAGATATAGCTAGCAAATAGGAGAGCAACTTATATCTCAAGATGTCGACCATAGTTTCAGAACAATGATTGATACAAAAACAAATGGACAAAAGAAGACTTGTCTATTCCATTGACAGCTTGGAATACAAGGACCTCCTAGAGACATGCCTCCACAAGAGCAGCAAGTAATATACGGCTACACCATCGTTGGACCAGGAGGGATAAGAAGGCAGCCGGAACAAATCGTCACTTTGTATCCTGGTGATCCTCCTGTCACCATATCACTGGGACCTGACGAAAGCATACAATGCCACAGTTTCATCAACACTTTAGGCCAGAACTTTTTTATGTCAATAACACCGAGAGCAGCACCAGTACTGCCGCCAGAGCCACCGATTACACCACCAATTCCACCAATTGTACCAACACCACCCGTTACACCGCCGGGACAAAATGGTCAAACTATTCCACCTTTCCAGCCAGGTCAAACTTTGCAACCAGGTCAAATGACTCCAAATGTTCCCAATCCTTCTGGCCCAATGATCCCCTGGTCTGTATGGGCCATGGGCCAAACAAATCCCGGCATGGGCCCATTACCTTCTCCGACCTGGTTTTCACAGTTCGGATACAGTCAACCAGGACAAGGCACAGGTACATCTGGTGCGGGTCAACCAACCAGTTCTGGAGCACCGGGAGTTTTTGCGGGACGTTATTATCCGAATGCTTATTTCCAACCAGGAACTTCATCCGGATATTTTCCACGATCTTTTACAGAAGGAACATCCTATTATTCCCGAAATTTTGGTGAGTAATTGCATACATAAAATGATCATTGCAAGGCGCGCCCATAGCATTTATACGCAGCGAATGTACAATTTATATTCTTTTTTAGGCAATGTTTATGTTTTTTGATTTCCTTTGGAAGAGCAGGGCTTTGCACCTTGGAATTTTGCTGTGCGTATAATTATTAATGCTATGGGTATGCCTGGTGCTAGAGCAGTGTCATTATTTCAGCGTTCTTTTACATCATTACCAGAGATGTTCTTCGCGAAATATTTTGCTTTGTTGAAGTTTAAAAGAATGGAATCACGGAAGTAGGACTTCATACACGCAGAACATTATTAATAATCGTCATACTTTGCAGATAACGGTCAGCCATCTCAGGCGCCATACAGCTACTACGGCTCAGGTAAGACTGTTTAATATCTCTGGTGCACAGATTTGCAACACCATATTTATTATTCCTGTACAATCAGTACAAACAGCATCTACTTTGTAGGTAGCACAATTGGAACTGTCGGGACTGGCCAAGCGCAAAGACAACCGCAAACAACACCTGGATTTGGATATATGGGGAGACCGCAAATAGGATTTGACGCTACTTCATTTGGCTATCAATCCCGACCATATAATTTTTATTATCAAAGTGGATTCGCTCCTGGGTCATATGGTTATCAATTCCAGCCTTATTCGCAATATCAAACTGGATTTGCTCCTGGATCATATGGTTATCAATTCCAACAAAATGCTCCTTACAGTTTGGGTTATCAGTTTAACCAATACAGGCAACCATACTACTCTGGCTACGACGGTTACACTGGCTACACCGGTTACAACAACTACGGTTACACACCGGGATCCATAGGATACATGGGTTACATGGGCAATAGGGGATTGCAAGCTCAGCCTTACAACTTCTATGCCCAATATCAACCGCAATTTGCTGGCCAATTTGGTTATCAGGGTATTCCTAGTTTTTATCAGTCTGGCCAATATTACAACCAACCCAGTTATTATCAATATCAAACTCAATTCAGGCCATCTTACACTCCAATGACATCCACTTATTATCAATACAGACCACCCACTTATTACCAAACTCAATTTAGACCTTCCTACACCCCAAAGCCCTCCACTTATTATCAATATCTATACAGACCACCCACTTATTACCAAACTCAATTCAGACCATCCTACACCCCAATGCCATCAACCTATTATCAATATCTATACAGACCACCCACTTATTATCAAACTCAATTCAGACCATCTTACACTCCAATGCCATCCACTTATTATCAATATCAATACAGACCACCAACTTTTTATCAAACTCAATATAGACCATCTTACACTCCAATGCCATCAACTTATTATCAATATCAATACAGACCACCAACTTTTTACCAAACTCAATATAGACCATCTTACACTCCAATGCCATCAACTTATTATCAATATCAATACAGACCACCCACATATTATCAAACTCAATTCAGACCATCTTACACTCCAATGCCATCCACTTATTATCAATATCAATACAGACCACCCACTTATTACCAAACGCAATACAGACCATCCTACACCCAGATGCCGTACAGACCAATCCAGGCATTTAACTATCAAACATTCAGACCAGCCTACAAACCACTTCCTACGTTTACTCAGTATCAAACATACAAACCACAGATGTACAATTATCAGACATACAGACCAACCCAGGCATTTAACTTTCAAACGTTTCGACCAGCTTACAATCCACTTCCTTCGTTTACTCAATATCAGACCAGCCCAGGATATGCATTCAATTATCAACCATACAGACCTGCTGTGTATGGCTATCAGACTTTTGCGCCATCTTACTCCTTTTCTACATACACTAGATTTCCATATTCTTCATTCGTCGGGTCAAACTATCAGTTCAATCTTCCCTCGTACGCACAAGTGAGACCAGGGTATGCATTCACCGGTTTCAATGAACCAAGTTACTATCAAAATTTTCAAGGATCTTTGTACCCAGGAGCAATGTTCGGATCCCGATATCAAAATTACAATATGTATCAACCAGGCTATCAATTCTATCAAGGTGTCTTTCAACCAGGATATCAGTTGAGTTCCTTAGGGAATATGTACAATGCTGGGTACCAGGTTGGTTCCGCATTCGGGCCGTCTTACGGATACCAACCTGGTGGCTATCGGTTTGGCTCCGCGTTTAGCCCACTGTATGGTAATTACTATCAGCAGCCATACGTGCAGGGTTCTCTGTTTGGTATTCAACCATACCAAATTAATAACCTTGGATATCAGTATATGGGGTTTAACCAGTATCCCATGCAATCCAGCTTTATGACAATGGGGTATCAACCATACAACACATATAACAGATACACATTTGGCTACCAACCGGCTTTAACTAATGGCTACCTCTACTCTGGATTTGGCAATAACTTTGGTATGTGTGTACGTTGAATTCGTCAACGAATAAATTAGTTTAATCTTTCTAATGTGCCCATTTCAATTATGCGTAGCCAACGTTTCCATTTTTATTTTATTTCAGGAAATACTTTTGGAGGGTTAGCCAATGTTAGATACGGTTTCAGTGCAAATCCTATCGGGTTCAATGCAGGTACGCTTTCCATCTCTTTTCAGGTTTCGGTTCACATGAGTTATGAATCTCTCTTTATTGATTCTGCAAATTAACAAGGTTGTGTAGAAAGAGACTGAAACGTTTGTATTTCTTACAGGAAATAGTTTAACTACTGGTTCTACCTTTGGAAACCTAGGAGGCCAATCTGCCCAAGCCTCCCAGTCCAGTCGAGCCAGAGCATAGATCTGTTAAGATCTATCCGTTTCCCGTTAACGATTCACTTACTAACACTTAGATTTGTTATACGGACATGAGGACTCCTCAGTTTACAACATTTATGAGACAATGCAAAATACAATGCTAACAGCGACTCAGTTATTTCCTCTGTTCAGTACAATACAATTAATGCAGTTAGATCGGCTTCTATATTTGTCGGTTCTGAGCTGACTTTTCTCGTCAATAAGGAGGTCATTACTCTAAAAACTACTGAATTGGTTGTATTGTACTGGTAGTGTAGAAAGTGTTACATGTCTATTAATTAAGTAATAGGTATAAGAGAATTTGTGTCTACTTACTGAGTATTTTTACTGAGTATAAAATGTGAGATAATGTTTCTTGCGGTGAAACAAGGACAGTAACAGTTTCGTATTTGTGGTTAATTACTCCTGTAGCTAAATATGATTAGTATTTCGCTCTTATTTCGCTGATGAAATATTGGTTTCTGTATAAAGTTTCGTGATTCCAATTTTCTATAATTTTTCAGGTAATTTATGTTATTTAGGTTTCTTTTGTCGCTGTGCAATAATTCAGATAATAAGCATCTTTAGGAGTTTTGCTCATATTAATTTTGACATTGTTATGTGTAGTTGTCAGAGCTAGTTGGATATCCATGAAATATTCGTGTAAAACTTTGCTACATGGTAAGCTTTTGTGTATCAAATAAAAAGTTTTCGAATGCAATATGATAAGGTGTGCAATTTGCTAGTTAGAAGAAGGCCATGATCTTTTTAGTATGTTTGATGTTTTACATGTTGTACTAACCGATATGTGTATTTAACTACCATTTATGACGTTATAAGTAATAGTTGCATATTTTAATATATACAGTTTTTGTATACAAATATAGATTTCAAAGACAAAGCAAATTGTGCAATATGCGTTATTTCGAAATTTAGTTTGTAGCATATATATTATTGCTTGCATTATTTCTATTGATTTTTTTTTTGCTACCAATAAATATTTTGCAACAAGTTGTCTGGTTGATCTTGCAGCATCTTTCTAACTGGTAAAATATAACAATACAGTAATGTTTCATTGCAGGTGTCTGACATTCCTCCCCAATATAAACATTTAGCTTACAATTGCTTCGTTTTATAAAATGAAGAGGGACATATGTGTAATTTCGTTTTCGCTAAAATTATTACTAGAAATGACTTTTGGTAAAGTAAAGTTGACAGGGAAAGGTCTCGTTTTAATTTCTGCAAACCATGGTATGATTTGGATGAATATCCAAAACACTGTATCAATACATGATCAATAATGGCACTTCATTGCTTGTTTTAAAATATGGTAAGAATATCATTTTAAGTCATATATTTTGTGAACAATAAGATAAAATTATGAATTTATGGTAAATGTTTGGTTATTTCTAGCGTTTGAAATTCATATGATACCAATTTTTTTTTTTTTTTTACATTAAACAGTAACGGACGTGGAGTTGCCACCGACGTCATGCAACGACGACAACGATTGCGGAGGACCAGAAAGAGGACGATGTATCACGGACTGGCCACAGAACACAGACAATGAGGAACTTGCCCGACTGCTACTACCAGATTTCGAGGCTCCGAAATACTGGCCCGTTTGCGAGTGTTATCGTATGGAAAATGAAAGGTTGCCTAAAGGACCCCGTTGCGAAGCGGGTAGGTGATCAAATAGATCTATTTTATCTCACTTTAGCCAATGGTGACACACTTCTATGTGTCTTCATTCCCTATTGAAACATAGGTAACTTCTGAAATGTATGTTTTCCGTCACAAAAACCTAAAAATGTTACAGATCTATCTCTGATAAGTCATGGATAATTCTTATGTTTATTTCTTCAAATAGAGGTAGACCCCAATGTGATGACGTGTAACAAAGATGACGACTGCGGTGGAGCCAAAGACGGAGGTCGGTGTCTCTTCAGAGAGGACGGCTACGGATATTGTGTTTGTCTCAAAGAAAGGCGAGGTAGCAGGTCAGTAAAGACGCAAATGTAACCGTTAATTTCAGCTTAATTGATCTATCCATCTCGCATGCTATTTCACAGACCTACGTAGTAGCAGTTAATATTACTGTGAATAAATCGTAAACACGTTAATGTCACCTTGTTACTTTATTTACAGGTGTCAGCAATCAACAAATTCCGAGAAAATTGGCGAACAGCTCCTGGGGTATGACATTCTTTTTCAACTCAATTAAATAGTAACCTTTAGCAAACAAAGCATACAACTAACATACAAATAAAATTTAATAAGACAATTTAGCTGTGAATTAAGTTTTCAATAGTTCGCAATTATTTCATGGTACCTGCAGCATCAAGGTCAGTGCATTACATTTAATACTTGCGTAAACAAATCTATGAAAAGACATTTCTCACATCCAAATAAAAATCATAACACATTCATCACACGACTAGTGACTATTAATATGTCTGCTTTTCATATAAACAGAGCATTTCTCGTGAATACAGTATGGTATTCAAGATTATTATTTACCTCATGTTCCAGTCTCGCTGTGTCTTAATTCTTTCTCAACTTCTAGTTTCTAAGTTTCCAATTTCTCCTGGGCGCTACAACCGAGTTTTGCATTCTGGACTCCCGCCTTTTGATATGTACTCAAATGACGCAACTGGACAATTACTACACTTAACATCTGGAATTCATTTCCAATGAGCTGACCGGAAGATTCGAGATACGACCAAACATATGCACACACACAACAAGCACATCTAAGATTACATCAGATATTCCTAACCACACACGCACTTCGCGCAAGAAGGTATTCATTATATTTAGAGGAAAATTTTAATTGCACACTGAAACATTACGAGCGGAATAGTTATTTTAACTTGTACCCGTCAAGTCAATTTCATATTCACCCATATCAAGTCTGTGATAAACATTAACATCAACAGAATCATGATTGAGATACCATATTAATTTTTGTTTCCTTACCACAGGCCATATTACCCACGAGGTGGTGTCTACGGCGGATATCCACTGTAAGTAAAATGTTTAATTCTTATAAATTTTCCAACTATTTTCTGATGTATATATGCACAATATTTTAAAGAAGAGCACTTTTTTAAAGAATAAATTTCGGATACAGAACTATAGATTAAAATTCATGCTAGTCTTTAGAATTTCTCTGGTTACCCAGGCTGTTGGGAACAAATTGTTACTATCACTGAAATTTGCGCGATGAAATCGTGCTTTTTGTGTTACACAACAAAAATTACTTGACTCTTTTTTAAAGTTCACAACTACCATACTAGTATTCTAGACAATATCTTAAGAGCATTATTATTCTATGTAGTCTTAAAACAAACGGTATATACCTCAGACCCGGAATTTCCCGAATTGCGTTTTTCTTAAATTTTCTTTACAAGATATTCTGCATTTTGTAAACGGCCCATGAATGTGTTATTTCTGTTACTGACAATATGCATATCTCTGCGCAAAGTTGTATTCCACAGGAAATATAAGATCGAGTGCGGTTATTTTTAGGATTACTTCGGTATCCTAAGCGCAAAACGCGTTTCGGCTGTTTGATTGAAGATGGAGTGTTTGTCCCACAGGCTTCCGTTCCAAGGACAACCCTTCTTTCCAATACTACCGCAGCAACCCACGGCAGGCTTCCGCTATTATCCGGTAGCTTATCCGTACACCTACTATCCGACGAATCCGTTTATTCAACCAATCATGCCAATTCAACCAATTCAACCAATCATGCCAATTCAACCAATTCAACCAATTCAACCAATACAACCAATTCAGCCGACCACCCCAACAACTGTGCCTGTACAGCCACAAGCAATGATATCAACGAGTGAGTACTCAATTTACTTATAAACAATTTTTAGAATTAAATTTCAAGCCTCTTTTGGGCAACCAATCTAAAAAGGTACTTATCATTTTAGCGTTGCCGTAAGAATAACGTAATTTTCCTAATTTTCACAAGACTGATGATGTTTGTTTTTACAATCATGAAAATGCCAACATCATAATCATAAATTAAACAAAATATATCTACACATATTCACAATTCAATGGAGATGTCAAGCAACGTATGGAAACATATTAACCCTTGTTTCAGCCGGTTGCAGTTCGAGCGCAGAATGTTACAACGGGGGTCAGTGTCTACCTTCCCCTAACCAAGGTGGCATCCAACTGCAAGGACAGTGTCAGTGTCAAGCCGGTCTCCAGGGCCCCCAGTGCCAGGGATATAGACTTAACAGTGCGTAGTCCTTAACTACTTAACAATGGTTCATATTGTTTCTTAATTTGTGATGTTATATACAGGATAAAACGCTCATAGGGTGAGCAAAAATGAAGTTACCATAATGAAAATGTTCAATTTCAGATGCCGTTTGCTCAACTGGTAACATCATAGGATTTATTAATTGTGGTCAAGGGGGTCAGTGCTTGCAAAGGAGCCCTTCAGAAGCATACTGCGCCTGTCCTGTTGGAAGTACCGGGGTAGACTGCGCTGGAAGGACTGTGACAGCCGGGGCAGCCTCTGCATTTCCACCGATGTTTGGACGGCCTTCGTTACTGCCAACGCCACCGGGTTTCAACATGCAGCGACCACTGCAAAGTTATTCTCCATTCCTGACTGGATACAGGGAAAGTGTACCTGGCCGGCGATTATTAGCTCAAGCACCATCAAGCCAATACAGGTCATACCTAAGCGAGTCATCTGCGTCAAAGGACAAAAGAAGGACCGACGACAGTCTGCCGTGAACGTTGTGCTGGTGTAGAGCTCTGCTTTACGGGAAGGATCTCCAGCCAGAAACTTTTACTTCGCCGCCTTCTGCCTGATAGTGTTGAATAGCCAACTCTGCGAAAATGACTTTAGCGTAGTTGTAACGTAGCGTTCCATAGGCATATGTAAACCAAGATGCAAGCCTTGTCTTAATTTGGCTGAAAGATAACTGGTTATCAGTATTCATCAATACGCATTGGCAACTGATATAGGAAAAATGATTTTATTTATTATTCCCACAGCTAAGCAAAACAGAAAACCCATCAGTGAAACTTAAATGCAATTGCCCCATTTCAGCCGAATTACAACAAGATCTGCAAAAATATCATGGAATAAATTACCTCTCCTTACATTCAGAGGCCCTATGAGTTCATCTTTGTCGTTTCCATAGCCTCAAGTAATAATTTTATTAATTTCATTTAAGTGCAATAGAATGACACTGATTGGTGTAGTATAGTTTCAGGTACACTCTGCAAATAAACTTGTGCTTTAAAGTAAGTTGCTTTTTTCTTTTCTTTCTTCTGACTTTCAAGAAATATTTTTGTATTTATAGAGGATTACAGACACAACAATCACCAACTGGATTACCTTGGTAAGCAACCGCATGAAGGCATTGTGAAATTTATTAAATTTCTGTAGAGTTAGAGAGGCACATGAGGAAAAAAATAATAAGCTAACAGAGTAAACTTTGTAGAGGTTGAGGTGCACGTTTAACTTTCCTAAAATAGTGGTAACCGATTAGAGACATTTCTTTGGTTTTAAAGTTCAATATATAACCCTAGTTCTGTTTTCGTATGAGCCCCGTTTACTAACATGAATTTTGTACTAAACAAGAAAAGTTGCTTCTTAGATTGGCATTATTGGTATCGCGCCTGAAATTCCCACGAATATCTAAAGCAATGGTTTTTGGTTAGAGAGGTTCAGATTTTATTTTATCTTGTATTACTCGAATACTACCGTTTTGTAACATTGTGAAATGCCTGTTTCCTGACGTGCATAAATATTTCGAGCACAATGATTCCTTTTGTTTGCTTTTAGTGAGTATCACCTGTTGCACTCCGACGTTATTTTGAAGTATTCAGTAATAAAATGTAAAATATTTTTCTGTTCAGGTTTCTTGTACGCGCAAAATAATTAGATTTTTATTCCAGGCAAAAGGAAAAGGTGCAAGCATTATCCAGGTTCTACCTACCTGCTATTTTTACTGAGTGATTGGTCCTGTAACTTTGAGAGGATCTCAATTGCCAGATACTTCATCACCGCGAATATTATTTTTACCCACACTTCCAACTGATTAGGCGCTTTGTAGTTTATATCACCCTTTGCTTTTGGTTTTGCTTTGTAGGGCAGGATATGGAGATGGCTTTTATCGAGGCAATCAACCCTACTATAGTAATGGATACTATAACAGTGGTTTATATGGTCTAGGCTATCAACTGCCTTACAACGGTTACAGATACGGCAATGGATATTATGGTGCTGGCGCATATGGTCTTGGGTATCAAGCACCTTTCAACAATGGATTTTACGGTAACAATGCTTACCGATATGGTATGGGATATGCTGTTGAACCACCCTATTACGGGTATTATGGCAGTGGTAACCGGTACGGTGGTGTTTATGGTCTTGGTTACCAAGCACCTTTCTACAATGGAGTTTATGGTAACATTGCTTACCGATATGGCGCTGCCGCATATGAGCCTCCGTACTATGGATATTATGGTAGTGGTAACCGGTACGGTGGTACCTATGGTTTAGGTTATGGTAATGCGTACCAAGCATACCAACCGTACGCATTTTACGGCGGCAATCAACCCTATTACCGGACGGGATATCAGCTTCCGTTTTACGGAGGTATGGCAAACTACAGATTAGGTTATGCCGGTTATAATTATGGAGCTCAGGTCTATCCTCGTACTACCTATTACCAGAACTACCAGCTACCTGCTTACCAGCTCCCAGCTTTTAGGCCTGCAACTACCTATTATCAGCCCTACATAAGGTTAGTATAACGGTTCATGTTGTACTTAGTCCATGCAACAATTGGTTTTGATTTGTACTTTTTTTACAGCCCACCCGGATACGAGGTGATCTATTTGATAGGAGTAGCCAATTCCAATAACCTGTTGCCAAACGGTCAAAACTCTCAGTACCAGATTTTAAGTAACCTGTTAAGCAGGCTTAGCCCAGCCAATACCCGTAACTATTTGATTCAAGCTCCAGGCATTGGCAGTGCCGTACAACCGTCATACCAAATCGTTTCCTACCTGCCAAAAGCAAATCAAGGTCCAGTCTACATACCTCAGGTTTATCCACCACCAGCACAGCAACCAATCTATACCCAACAAATTCCTTATCAAGTACAACCAGTATACTATCAACAGCCAATTTACAGACAACCAACTGTGTATCAACAGCCAATTTATAGACAACCTACTGTTTATCAACAACCAATCACTTACCAACAACCAATATACTATAGACAACCAACTGTATACCAGCAACCTATTAATTACCAAATATACAGACAACCAAACGTGTACCAACAGCCAATCACTTATCAACAACCAGTATACTACAGACCACCAACTACCACGTACCGACCTCAACAAATACTGTATCAACCACAAAGACCAACTACATTGTATCAGCCACAGTTTTACCAGAGATATATGACCCCATACTATCAAGGTAATCAGCCACAACAGGCTCCTTACAACTTCTACAACAGGGGATACCAACCAATGATTCCCTATCGACAACAAATTTATCAACGACCCATACAGCCAACAGACGTTCAGCAACCACTCCCATCTTACCAAATTCAGCAGCCTATTTATCAGGTACCAAACTACAGACCTCAAGTTTACCAAATTCCACAAATATATCAGCCTCAAGTACCAAACTATAGACCCCAAGTTTACCAAATTCCTCAAATATATCAGCCCCAGATTCAATACAGACCCCAAACATACTATCCACAGATGTACCAACCCCGAATCCAAATTCCATACAGACCACAAACATACTATCCACAAATACAACAGCAGATATTCAGACCCCAACAACCAATGTTCCAAATTCCCATGAACCAGTACATCCAACGACCCGTGGCAACTCAATACTATCCCAGGATTCAACAAAGGTAACCTTTACTGATCCTTTTAATTTTACCATATGGCTGTTATTCTGATGTATTTCACATTTTCTTGGACCAAACAGAACATCTGTTCAGATTTCCATTTCCTGTGCAGAGTAAAACAAGCAAATAATAAATCACATTTAACTGTTAAACTGATGTGATAAGAAACAGATCTACAATGCAAGATAAAATACTGAAGTCGTGCTGTATTCATTTTGCAGTACCGGTGGATATCCATGGTCGTTATATGCACTGACGTACAGCACAGGCCAACCATCCTTCTAGTAAGTGGTAACATTTGATGGCAATTTGTTATCATAACCCTTCACAAAAATGTCTTTTCCCTCCAGCACTTTCCATGATAGGATATTGTCATCTTCAGGTTCAGTCATATTCAGGTTCGCAAAGTGTGGTAAGAAATGGATCGTAAACCCAGCTCACTTTCCTCCAAACAACATTTGTTAAATGATGTTTATTCCTTCCATGTAGCTTTCATTTATCTTTGTCATAGTTCAACCTTCTATTGCTAGTCAAATATGTATTAGAATCCCCATCGCATCCTGTACCTATTGGAATAACCACCCAAGCTTATGAATAGTCTATTGTTATCCCACCCTCTGTAGTATTCCTGTGCAATTCCTTTCTGACTTTCAGCGGTGCACCTTACGGTGGTTATTTTGGTGGTTTCGGTGGTTACAATCTGGGAGGATACGGTTCCGGTGCAGGTTATCCCTACGGCTTCGGCTACAACGTTGGAGGCGTTAGCCCGTACAACTACGGCTACAGTTACGGTCTCGCCCTCCCGAGATACAACTATGGTTACAATTACGGCGCATCCTTTTTGCCATACAATTACGGATTAGGCTTTAGTCCATACAACTTCGGTTACAATCTAGGCCAGTCTCTTCTGACAAATCCATATGCCTACCGCACCTATCCCCTTGGATTTCAATCTCCAGCATATTATGGAGGATACTATGGGTAGGCCTTCGTTCACTTATTGAAATATATCTTAAAGGGTACAAGAAAATAATTCAAGACTGCTGCGTAAAAATGCAAGCTTTTGTAAAATAATATGATGTTTTCTTATAGCAACACAGTAGGGTTCCAGCCAGGATTAAACTACAGGTAAGCTTTCTTTTTAGCAAATTTGGGTAAAGTTATAATTCATCACAATTTAAATTTAATTTAGTTAATGGTGACGAAATTGTATGTATTATTAAAAGAAAATGTATTTGGTTTTTTTTTTCAGAGCTGGAATGTAAGTGTACATACATGTATTATTTGTAATAGAAATGTTGATAGTAAAATTGTAAAAGCTGTTTTGGCCGGACTACTTGGTGGTTCGCTCAAAATGTAGCTTCTGTGAACTAGTGCATATGTTGTAAAAAAAAGTAATATAATTGATTAAGTTATAGACATTACACAAACGGCAAATGATAAGAAAAATGTACAGTAAAAAGAAATGAAATACTAAACAGACTTTAGTTCAATTGCTGTACTTGATTTTCTTGTGGGCTTGATCAGTTTGTCTTAAGAGCGCTTTGCAATTTTATTTGTGTCATAGGGACAGCGTTTATACCACAAACAATCCGCCATATTCTTTATATGCTCTGCAGCTACTATTAGGAAGTGGACAGCAGCGGTAGGTGTACATGTAATCATGCCTAACACAATTAACCTTTTCAAGTTGTTCGTAAAATTTCAGGACCCAGCTCGACCCAACAAAC
Organism: Haplosyllis anthogorgicola; assembly: GCA_038406195.1. Lineage (NCBI taxonomy): Eukaryota > Metazoa > Annelida > Polychaeta > Phyllodocida > Syllidae > Haplosyllis > Haplosyllis anthogorgicola. The sequence goes on along the minus strand of JBCAUI010347740.1, from coordinate 1,484 downwards.
TACAAGGGATAGTCATCTTTATTCACAATATACATGTACAGAAGTAATTTAGTGATGTAATACAACAATTCTAACATGTTATTTGAGAGGAGATTGGGGGCTTGGACATTGCACACAGCTCTTTACGTGCAAAGTTCTAATGCTATATTATGTGCTATAAAATGTTAAGCGAGCTTCTATGAATTTACTCACAAAGATGCTACAAGTAGGAAACACAAGTTTAAAATATACAGATATTATTCCAAAAAGCTGTGTGTTGAATTTTCGATTTCTTGTGAGTCATTCAATATTCTGTATATTGACAACTAGTTCAAATACAATAATCAGAAAGGTTCACTTGTTTCTTCCAGTTTGGGGGGCTATTATCCACCTTACGTTGGCGGAGCGATCTCGGGGTAAGTTGCTGCTCCATTAATTCCTTGATTACAGTATTTAAGATGTTGATCGTTTGCAGATAAAAAGATACTGATAATACTTTTATTTCAAAAGTTTAAACATAAAGCATTTATGAATTTTTATAGATAACTAAAACCTTCCATGCAATGAACTAACATATCTTCGGTTTAAAAATACTAATATGCTTAAGCTTGAATAACGATGATTTATTATGCCAATAATATTGACAATTTATTGTCGTACCATGTTGTGATACAGCGTCCCGTTTTCATAGTTAGTACACACATTGTTTATCAATTTCAGAACATGGATCACAAATGCGCACACACTCATTTCTTCTTGGTTCACATCTTACGTGCTCCAAGCCTTCAAACATAAAACCTAACAACTTTATTCTTTTTTCCTTGTTACACTACAATTCTTGTTACACTACATCTTATATTTCTAGACTTAACTAATGTTCTATAACCTTGCAATTCCATGAATGTAGTCTATGTCCACTTCGCACAAGGTAAGTTACTCGTTACTTGTCAAGTAGAGGAGGACCAACACTGTCGCCTGCTTATCTTAATGGTGAGTGATTATAATTATTTTATTTTTACATAACAATGCTAGTACTTGGTTTGTAAAATGACTTTTGGTTGTCATGTATGTTACAGGGGATATGGGTATGGAATTCAAAATCAACCGTATTACACCGGTTACAATCCTGCATACTACGGAACATGGGGATCGAGTTATGGAGGGATAGGTTATGGCGGGATAGGTTATGGAGGAATAGGTTATGGCGGGATAGGGTATGGTGGGATAGGGTATGCTGCATTTTTTGCACGTTATATAAAGATACCGCATGCTTCACGGTCGAACCACAATAGTTATATTATTCCTGAGGCACTTGAACACTGCAAATAACCCTAACTTAAAATAACAAATACAAAATGCGTATTTTAATGTTTCACAGTTAAATTTCCGTTTCATGACAAACTCCATCCATCCATCCAACAATCCAACCATACATACATACATACACACACACACACACACACACACACACACACACACACACACACACACACACACACACACAC
>JBCAUI010347629.1:0-14982 GCA_038406195.1 Haplosyllis anthogorgicola | reverse complement strand
ACAAACAATTTCTTCCCAACAAACCTCACAGGTATTTATTTCTAATTTTGTTTTCTTTTTGGAATTATTTCAGTTCAAATAGACAAATTTGATTGAATTGTTTTGAATTCCATGTAAGTTTGGGAGCCCAATGTTTTCATCTTAATATGAAATAACCATAATATGTCTAAACAGTACAACCCCAAGTACAATATTTACCTGGTTTTTTTGCACAATCTTACACTTTAGGTACGGTTTGAAGTTATTTCTCAGAACAAATGCTTCCACAGGATACTTGCAACAAGTAGAATATTACTTCGGGAAAAAGCATGTAAGAATTCGAGAAATGGAATGATATTTGATAGTGAATAAACTCACTTACTCTATGAGGGGCAAGAACCATATGGTTTTTTATGGACAATTGGTACTCCTCAATACCAATCTTGTGCTTCCTTCACTCACAATTTATGCTTATGGTACAATAAAGGAGAACCGGAAATATTTGCCTAAAGATCCAAAATATTTTGGGAAAAAGAATGATCATGGTTCCCACCTAACATTCCCGGATAGTATTTTCCCGCAACTGACAGCCTGTGCATGGCAGGATACACATATCATTCGTTTCGCTAGTACATTGTCAAAGCCTGATCTTGAAAACTCATACTGTCCGGAGGGTTGGTGGAACCCATGTGAATCTTACTCAACCTCATGCCACATCACAATACGCTAGATTTTACAAAGGGGTTGACATTTTTGACTCCCTTGTTGGGAAATATAAAAATGTAGTTTGGCCAAAAAAGTGTAGAAATTCGTCATGTGGCATATCTTCAACTGTTGCTTGGTAAACTCATGGCTGCTTTACAAGGTAGCCAAAGTGAACAAACTCCCTAAAAGCTATGATCACCTGACATGTCACCTTCAAATTGCCGAGTGCCTCATTGATGGATTCACTACGAGAGAATGTGCTGAACAAGGTACACATGTCCAGCCAAATGCAGAAAGTCATAGAAATGTTCACATGCAGTCAAAGAGGCCAAAACAGTGCTATGCATGCAAGACTTTGCCAGATGGAAAGATGAAGTACGAAACTTTACGGCTGTAAAATTTGCGGAGTTCACTTATGCAAAAACTATCATGCTACATTTCATGGAAATCAAAATTAACAAAACAAAGTGGGACTGCACTTTTCACAATTTTTATTAGTTAACTTGAAATAAAAATGAGTCAATATACACTGTATGCAACTTTTATCATTATATTGAAAACATTTATACTGCTAGTATAGTTGATGAAATAAGAAGGCAAGCATGCCATTATTATGTCCTATTATCAAGGTGTTGTTTCGATATTGCAGAAGTAATAGTAAATGTCTTTGTCTCACATAGTACTGAATGCAGAATTTCATGCCAAATATTTTTGTCATAATATACAAATATTCCGTTTTGCAGTATTTGTGACTTTTATATAAATTTATAAAATAAAACTGATGGGTGATCAGAATCGATTTTTTACTTACACCAGTAATAATACTGATGATACGACCATAACATCCAAGGTAATTATATAATAGAAAGTCAGCTGCAATATTACTCTGATCTATATTACAGAGATGGTAATAAATATACAAAGATACAATGAATGTTTGCACAGGAATTTACACTGTGAAAGTTGTATGCAATTGACATGATACCGTGTCGAAACACAGTACAACTCTCAAAGGTACAATAAATGTTTGCACAGGATTTTACACTGTGAAAGTTGTATGCAATTCACACGATACTGTGTCAAAACACATTAGCACAAGTACAACTCTCAAAGTTACAACAAATGTTTGCACAGTATTTTACACTGTGAAAGTTGTATGCAATTAACACAATACCATGTTGAAAAACATTAGTACAATTCACAAAGATAAAATAAATGTTTGCACAGGAATTTACACTGTGAAAGTTGTATGCAATTGACACGATACCGTGTCGAAAAACACATTACTACAATTCTCAAACATAAAAAGTGTTTGTGAAGAGACAAAATTAGGAAAACTGTGTCCATAAATAGTCATAATGATATACAATACAGGCTTAGTAACTATTGCTTTTTGATAACCTATACCTGGAAATATGCAGGAAACGATGAACTGTGAATGGACACATCCCCCCCCCCATCAATTGCCATTTTCATGACCTTTTTAGTTAGCTACATTGACCATATGTCTGGTGATGCATCACTAACACCATCTATGTAAGAAACCAAAATATAAAGAAATGAGTTTGTTTCATAACACTTTGTGACTGAAACAAATTACTGCATGCAATAAAAAAATTCTCCATGCAATATGATTTTTGCCTAAATTTAGGACACATATATTTTCTAATTTTATGTGGATTAGACAAATATAACAAAGTAGGGAAAGACTATGGTATCTGACCTACAATCATGTCCGAACTTTTACTTTTGATATAAATCACTTCTGTTTTATCACAAAAATATAGGCAAAAAATGTGTAACAAGAGTATCAACGTTTCTAGTTTGTATGTCCTTCGCAAACAAAATATTTTCAAAAAACCAAGCAAATATTTCTGGCTTTACACTTAAAATTTAGGAATTTTGCAATGTACAGATATGCATGTCAATTTTTGAAGAGGAATCATGTCATATTGTAGTTACTTTACACAGGTTCTAGGTTTGGGATGATATGCCATTGATACGTCAAAAGATAAAATTTAACAAATATACAAATACTGACTTGTTGAGCAAGGCATTATCTATGGATAGTTTGTGGATTTGGCTAAATATAAATAAAATATAACAACACATTGACCAACAAACACATGTAAATATAGCAACACTATGAGTTATCAAAAAAACAAAAACAAAATACCACCCCCATAAGTAATATACATACATACACATTCAACATTAGATTTTATGGGCATTTTTACATGGCCCATGGGGGTGTCATACAAAATAAGTGCCATGAGTATCTCTGGAAGGTACATTGTTCGGATGTCTACTTGTCACATGGGAGAAATGGGGGATTTTCCCTGGAGGTAGTGGTTCAATTTGGTTGATTTCTGGGTCAGAATTGAACTCAACTCGGCTAGTTTCTGGATTATCCCTACATTGACAAGAACACCCAACACTTCCAATGTATTCATTGTTTTCCATTAACTTGACAACACTAGCACCACTAGAATACAAATTATGTTGGGTGGAAAATCGATTTCGGGCACCTCACCAGTAGCAAAGAAATCATCGCTCATGATGACTGTGTCATTTATAACATGATCAACAAAAGTAAACACTGAATGTGCAGCCATTCTAAGATTGTGCAACTCCTGATATTTACCAAGGCTTCCATAAACTGCCAGGTTCCACTTCAGGAGGGGTTCTGGTCATTTTGCCCATCTATTTTGGTGGGAGTTGCAGAATTTTTCCATTTCCTTCTCATGACGTTTGATGCTTTCAGAGTCATAAGCTTCATTGGGATCCTCACTCAGGAAACGCTTCACTATGTCAAGATATTCTTCGATTCCGCAGGATTCAGGGGAAGGAAGAACATACATTCCAGTGGGGATACCTTTCACTATGTACTCCCCTTCGGGCCTGGTTCGATACTTTTTTGACATCCACTTTGATGTCATGATCTGCAAAATACTGCAACACTGCAAATACATTTTCAAGAATAAGTATATTTCCAAAAAATATGTATATACATAACTTGATGTTTTATGAAAATTTACACATACATAGAAAATGGGATGGGGAATGTATGTACAGTATGGCAGCCAAAAGTATGATGCATAAGTCATGGACTAAAGAGGTGAACTACAAAACAAAAAATGCCAAGAATCTTGTAAATAATTACATATACAATTTATTTTTAGTTGGTTCATAACTAGTGGTACAAAAAGAGAAATAAAATTGTAAACTGCTGCAGGAAAATATGTTATCCAATATGGCTGCCATTAAAGAAACAAAAAAACTTTTTCAAAATGGCTGCTACAGCTTATTTGCTTCCCTATGTGCATACTTGATGTAGATGTAGCAGTAGCCATATCCATCAATTAGTGGCTTGGGTGGGTTGTTGTAAAATGCTTGTCCAAAACGCACACTCTTAGGGTTGACAAGGGCCGTCGTGTAGGCTGGCCACCTCTAGGGCTTTTTATCAACTCAGAATAACCAATATGCTGTGGAAATTTATACGTGTAGGTTATAGCCACACACAATTGTTCCTGGATCTGGTGTCCCAAATATTTCACTTCCTTTAACTAGTTTTCCATACTTGTTATACTCTCCTTCAACAAGGCCCCAAGTTTTCGACTGTTTTCAACACACGTTGCAGCACAAATTTATGTCTATATATATATTTTTAAAACACTTTTGTTGCCATTTTTAAAAATATTCACAAGATAATCATGAGCGTGGGTGGACACCATGTGCTTTGTATTAAACTTGACACTTTTTGACAATGGCTTACTAACCTAAGCAACTATCTTGTTTGTCAGTTCCTGATCATGTATTGTAAACAGATAACGATGATGCACAATGGTTTCATTGATGGCAATATTCCTGTGCTGTGAAGAAACTTGGTAATATCATTTTCCTAAGCTGTTTGCCTTGTTGCTGCCGGACCACATGGCCCACTCTATGATTCAATCTGTTCTTGAATAGTCTGAATTGTCTTTTAAACCAATAGGAATAACCAATGTAAGCACAACATACAGGAAGTAAAAAGAATTGTCATTTTTAGCCAATAGGCGGGACTATTTGTGGGTTATCACATGCATTTCACATGAACTGTAAAATATGGTACAGGCCTGTGGATCCACTGTGTCAGACTTGTCTGCCCAACTAGTTGACTAGCAAATCACTAGTCTATTTCCTTATAATAAATTATATTAAGAATATAATGTACAATTATATTCTGAACAGCTCCAGATGCAGTTAAAATAATTTTTATTTCAAAATTCCTTCTGTAATAATCTAATAAATACTGAGCAATTAAAAGTTACGATATAGCTTGGTTAATGCTTCCTGCCACATGGTGCCAACTAGTGATGCCCGGAAGTGATGTGATACATGCAGCGTGTGCATGACATTACCCCAAAGCCATATAAAATAGAGTGTGCACAAGCAGCGCATCCAGAAGGAATTCAGTAATCAGAGGGATCACATCAACATATATCTATTTTCTAGTTGCCTCAGGTAATTGTACATCATTTAGTTATCCTTATTAGTAAACAATTAGTGTAATAACACAAGTAACCACACAGTAGAATATATCTAGTAACTGTAGAACAGTGGCATAATTGATTTACATTCATTTAATAACTCTGCAGAATGACTGTCTACTATAACATTGCTAATTTCATGTTGTTATAGGGTTTTAACTCTGGGATTGATGTTTTACTACCAGATCATTATAACTGCTATCATTTCCAGCAAGCTATTATCAATAAACCAGTAATTACATCTTCAAATCAGTTTGCTACTCCTCTTTGTCTAGTGCGTTGCAACCAACAAGCATTCGTCACGAAATATACAAATATACCGCCGGAACGACGTCTGACATTATAATCAGTGCCCATTCAAGATAAACCCTCCTTGTTTGATATTCAAAGTTCATTATCATTTACTGGCGTACAGGATACCTTGCCTTCATTCTAATGACAATGCCCTCTCATATCTTCCTGGAAATTTCAGTCCTTCATTCTCCACTCACACACATTTCGACTTTAAACTCACAAATATTGACAATACATTAGGCTCGAACTTTTATTTGTAAGTCCGACTAAGGTCAGGATTTTCCGTGTTTACAAACATGATAACAATAATACACAGCCGTATTAAAGATTCCCTTAGATTTCATGAGGCACAGCGCGGTGGGTGAGTTTTGAAGGACTTTTTCAAACTCCTTCAATTTTCTTCCATCTTTCTTTGCAAGTCGGATCTAGCTACCTTGTTTTATTTCACAGCGACATAAAGAGAGAGAATCAATGGCAATGAAGTTTTCTAAAAATCCACATCATTACAATAAGAGTTACGACAGGCACACACGCATGCACTCACACGCAAGTTTTATAGTACCGATGTGAAAGGGTTATTAAAACTTTTGACTCATCAGCTACAAACTAAATCACAAGTACTTGTGGCTTTAACTTTTGGTATATAACACACTGTCGTTAAAATAGTCCACTGTCTTACAGCAAACTTACATGAGCATCCCCGAAGTTTTGATGAGCTTCATCCGGGGTTCGGTAGCTCTGTATTCAGTTGACGTGGATGTAAACACTGTGACTCATACAATCCATGTGCTCCAATAAACACCAGCCAGTTCAATATCAATCATATTAACATTTGTATTTTTTTAAATCAAATCATAGATTTAAATTCTCATTGTTATAAGTAAGTCTATTATGACAATTCTAGTAATGATTCTATGGTTTAGCAGCAAGAATTGCCGCAACTTTTTGAACTCTCAACACTGCTCCCATTTCTGCTGTGTTATTGAACCACATCTCGCATGTCAAACAGTATGACTCATCCCGGCATGTGGTGCAACACAATCACTGAGTAGGAGAAATCACTATCATAACCTTCAGTACCTGCTGCATTACTCTTTGAGGCAAAGTGTATCCATATAAACATGAGTCATCGCTTAGAAAAAAATTATAATAACCTCGACAAAAAAAACCTTACCATATTTGGGACGTGAAGGTATGAAAACACTGCACAAATCTTATTTCCACTGCATGTTTTCATCACATTGGATAAAAGTAAACTCTTTCATTCTTTCAGAAAATAATTTTTTACACAGTCGGCAGCATTGTTCTAATTATTTTTTCAAATTCAATCAGATTCATCCCGCGGCTTTGATACTCATGACCTGGAATCACTCACTCATAACATCACATAAAACCCACTGTCGCCAAATCCGCTGTAATTGCGACACTTTATTGGCAACCGTTTCAAAATGTCACACATGTCAAATACAAACAATTGTTGTTTCATCTGCCCGGCTATTTAAGCCAAATAAAAATCAGGCAATGTAACATAATTCTGGCCGTCAGGGATTTATTTTCCTTTTTTTCTGTACAATGATTAATGTCAAATGACCGCAGTTGCTACAGTTGCAGGGATTTTACTTTGATGGCATTTTTCTACTGACATGTCCAGAAAAGGAACAAAATACATGTACCGGTAAGACTGCCATTCCAAAACATGACCTCATGTGCTTTTCCTTTCACATAATTCAAGTCACCACAAGCTAATTTGCCAAAAGGATATACTGCTGCCTGGTAGGAAGTTTGTCATACCTATGAACAAGTAATAATATTTTGATGTTCTGTCTGTGTGCGCCTTTGTCCGTTTGTCTATTTGTGCTTATAAAACCACGGTTTTGAAATTTGCCCGCAGAATAAATAAAGACGTACTTCAGATGTAAAACTATCCGGGCGTGGTGGGGTTGCGGGTGCGGGGGGGTTGGTGGTAATGTAATGCCCATCAACTGGACCATATCTCTTAAATTTTTATTTATTCCGATGCAAAATAAGCACAGAGGTATCTCTGAAGCCGAGAGCACTGAGTTTGCTTTCATATCTTGTTATGACAAATTTCCGGTGTCTCCGTTACATTTTCACCTTTTTTTTAAAACTTTTTTTTTTCACCCTGTGCATTGTGAACAATGAATGTTCGTTATTCATGTTGTGTCGTAAAATATACATCTAACACGGACATACAGACTGTAGTGTATTTTACATGTACAACAACAATCTTCACGATCAAGCGTGCAGAAATGCGTTAAATGTAAGTAACACGCAACCTGTGACTCACCTCTATTTCTGTGCGAATTAACAACCACGGAAATTAGGTTCCTAAAGGAGAATTATGAGCTCCTTGTCAATTAAGGGGGTTTCCTTACGTATTTGTATTTGCAAACTGCTTTATAAGGTTTTACTGCCAACCTAATCTAAAAGACGAGAACGGAGTTGTTTACATCTATATCTTTTGACAAAATCTGCTTTCAGCATAACATCAACAAGTAGCTTCCTCTCAGCCACTTTATTTTGAAATTACGTTAGAAAATAGTCAAATCTGAATAATTTTTGTCATTTTACTTAGGATATTGTAACTTTCGTTCTTTAAATTTATTTGAAATTTAACCTTTTCGTTTTGTTCGTAACATATGGCGAAACAGTATTAACCGCTAAGTTGACAGTACAAATTACAGGTTCCATTTCAATAACTGTAATATGATACCAACAGCTACAATAAAGAGAGATTTATCCAACAAAGGAACATGCGATAAACACTGCAAGACAGTTCTGACTGAATGAGGACAAGTAATCGAGTTTTTTTACTATCCGAATCGACCTCTACTCATCTATGTAGTATTATCTATAACTCAGCCACCTGTAGATCCAGGTAAAAAAACAATAGTTTCATTGTTTGTTTGTCTGATTGTTTGTTTATCGGCCCCTCCCACTGAGTAGTAAGTCACAAATAACTACCAAAGGTTCATAAACCCTTGGACCCTCTTATCCAATTGCGACGCAAGTTACACGTTTTGACGTCACTTCACGTGTCAGTGACGTCATGCTATTGTGAACATCCCACGTCATTGCTGCATTGTGAATGTGACCTTGAACCTTAATGTGTGGCCTTGATCTGACCTTCATTTGATATTTCCATCCAAACATTGAAGTATATAAACTTTTAATGCACTGTAAGGTCTAAAACACCAGGCCTAACTTCGCCTCAGGAGAATTATTCTCCGACTATTGGCCTCTGACTCCCGCGGATTTTCTGGCAGGGTTTAAATGTAGCAACATAAACACCGGACAATCATTTCATCACGATTAGGCTTATTATAACATCAGTTCCACAAATATAGTTCCACAACAAGGTCATCTCCACCAGTACAACACCGTTTACACTGTAATGTATTATACCTGAGATAATCTTAGATCGCACGGAGCCTTTTACTGAATCACATATTTTGCCCCGAAACCCTCTGGCAATTCTTGACATAGAAATCATAGTAGATTACAGTACATGAGCACAATGGAGCAATTGTGTATGAATTGTGAGGGTAGAAATCAAAATGAGATGTGCACTTAAGTTTTACTGCTGGATTTTCAAAGTGGTTATGATGAACGTTAATGTGTTCACTTTACACAGAACCTTCCACACAATTCAGACCAAGAGATGCTTGAGGAATTGGCAATCAAGTTGGGTGAGTTCCCATACAACCATCACCTAGAACAGGCAAACAAATGCAGGCTAGTGCTAAGTGCTTGTCACACATCATGATCAGTCCTCATTTTACACCTTGGTATCATGTTGGAATAAGCGGACGTGCATGTGATTTGAGTTTGTTTGTAAACAATGTTAGTATTGTTCGCAAGGGTTTGATGGCTGTCCCTGTACATGTAACTTGATACACCAGAATATCAACAATACATTTTATCCGACAGTGTATGAACACTGCAGAAGCGAGCTCACCCAAAGGGCAGCAATTGTCTCGCCTGCACAATACATGTTACAATTGAACATATCGTTTTTCTTCAGATTTATTCGCTTTTGAAAGAAACGTAATCGACATGTTAACCTAAGTTGCCGTTTATTGTGCAATCTACTAAATCTCAATGTGTAATTTACATCCACCCTTCCGTGAAGTCTGTAACTGTAATTGTCAGAAACGTGCTGAGAATATTTACTCTGCGAAAAATAGACATGGCAGATTCTTATTTGTCCATTTTTTGACAGAGAATTTCAGTTTCTAAATGTTTGTTTCAATGTGCACATTCAGTAACAGAATTTATTTCTCAGGTTCGCAGAACACATTTGATTTTATTTTCAAATTTTGGTTCCAAAAAATTGTTTTCAACGTAAGGCGACATTAAATAACAGCCTAAGAAATTATAACATTGGCCAACAGTATTGCCTCACTTCACAGTGAAATGCAAAGCTTGTAATAAACATAAAGCTTTGCACACTGTACTTGTAAACAAATTGATGTAAACAAATTGATGTGTAGTTATTAAGATGTATCTCACGAAGTTTTTATTATTGCTATGACACAGTATTAAATAGAGCTGAAAATACTACTTGTCAATAATAATATATTTATAAATCTATTTCAGGTACAAAAAATACATAACAACAATAAAACACAGCACTCTTTCTGCACAGGTGACTAGAGCCAAAATAGACACCGTCTGGAAGTCTGACAAACTATTCGTCCAAAACAATGCGAACCTCAAGGCGACAAATCCTCAGCACGATCACTGCAATACGAACACCTGCCTCTGCTGGTGCATGTCTATGTATTTGAAGATTCTTCTCACATTACCAAAAGGGAAGCCCTTGGAAAAGGAAGCTTGTATTTTCAGAACAGTAGAGCTTAAATTGGAGGCAAATGCGAGATTTTCTTACGCCGCCAAAACTAAAGCCATTCCAAAAGGATGCGTGTATTTTCAAACAGTTGGGCTTCAACTGCGATTCCCAAGATATTTTCTCATGTTGCCAAAAAGAGAAGTCATTGTTTAAGAAGGTTGATCTTTTCAAACACAGAGCTCCAGTCGTGCATCTCTAATATGACCATGATGTATCATATCTTGTGCAACATCCTGTCATCTACGACTACCTGTTCTCATGAATTTTGTGTTGTCCAGTACAGGTATTGCCAGTATTCTTGTATTGAACTGATCACCTAATATCAAAGGTAACAATGTAAACAATAGTGGATTCTTCATGTTGACAGAGTTCATCACGCGCTCTTGTTAATCTGTTTAATGTGGTTTGCACACTACCGAGATATTTGCACTGAACGACTGTCAGTACTCCACAGTATGTTCGTGGGGTTTTCTCCCACTGGTCCTGATTATAACAATTTTATGGTTTTGTCAATATTGCCTTGATCACTGTTTGAAGCAGATTTCGAGGAATCCTTCCATTGATGTGGTTTTCCATGTAAGGACGGCACTGATCGAAAAACGGGTCACTGGGGTCAACTACTAATGATGTGGTCAAAATTCCCTCACCGCAATGTTTGTTGTCCGTGATACAAGAAATACTAGTCAAATAATGGAAAGTGGACACTGGATTTCTGACTGGTCATTTGGGAAGTTCTATGTACTGGGCACCGTATTGTACCAAGATATACACTAAGTTTGGCTGTATCCTCTGTTAAAAATCATTTGTTCGATGCCCTCCCAGTCCTCCCTTCTACCGGTCGCCCCTCCTGGATCCACCGCTCCTTTCCTCCAATCCCAAGGGTACAGGTGACATGACCACATGATCAGGTACAGGTTACACGTTCTCTTTACATCCTGTACCAAGTACACTGACTAGTACAGCTCCAATTATCCTGTGACTTGATCTGCAGGTGAGGAAGCTACATGAAAAGGATTCTGTGACTGCCCAATTATTTAAACTCTTTTTTTTTTTCTATTGCGTGCATTGATATGGCAGCGTGTTTCGGAACGCGCGTGTGCTTTCACATGTGAACGTGCATAGACCGTTTTTAAATGATCATAAGATCTTCACGTCACTGCATGTAACTGCACGTAAGTGTGCGTGTGGTCATGTCGGTGCGTTTATGAAAACCGATTCTATGGGTGTGCGACACCCTGGGTAAAAGCAACTTGGTTAAAACAATGTGATTATTATATTTCTGTCCATGGATGTACGCCATGCTTCAGTACATTCCACAACAATAATACACACACTTCATACTAATTATACACGCCATGTACTCAGTGTTTATGTGGTGCTTACAAATAAACAAAACGCACAAACAATACCGAAATAATGTACACGCTTCAACAATGTCCAGGGTCCTTAAAAGCGGTTTTACACAGTTAACTGCATGTAAGTTGGTGAATGTATAAGGTGTACATTAACGGAACCAACTTTTAAATTTCAGTAGTTTCTGACAAAGAAGAAAACCAAGCATACCTCTACAACGGAATTGCCTACAGCTCCTGCGAAATGCGATGCAGCCGGGAAAACGAGCAAAATCTGCGACTAAATTTTCTTTCATAATTGAATTCCCTTTGGGTCTGCACTACTATATCCAAATGACACGAGTCTATGTAAATCCGAATCTTTCGCCTGACACGTTACTTTCTTAATAAGGATATCCCTTTGATTATGGACACTTTCATTACCTAAATGCTTTCTCGTTCAATGTGCCTTATTCTGCATTAAATGCCACTGTATCTTCTACTGTCCTCTATTATTCATGACCAGCTCGGGACTTGCACTGCTAAGGCTGCCGCTCCTAAGTTACAAATCCCAAGAACAATTAGAAAACCTCATCTCGCTCTTTCAGAAACCTTAGAAAATTCTACCGAACTCTTAGCAGCAATTAATTATGTTACCACGGACACAAAGTGGAAATGGAAATTGATCCTACGTTGTGTATATTGTAAATGCCGAGGTGCTTTTTCTCCAGGTTAGCTGGGTACCAATACCTGAGAAGTCGTTTGAGTTCTCCAAGAAGCAACAATGCAGAATTAATATTCTCCTTTTGTATGTTATTGTCTTCTTACACGACTCCGTGAATTGGCAATTGGTTCCACATAACCACCGACATTTTGTACTTCCAATGATTTGTCTACAGGTTACGAACTTCAAATGCCATGATGTGGAATATGTAGGAACACCTTATTAAAGCAAAACCACGCGAATCAAGATTCCAATATGGTTTACATGTTAGATTTTATTTATCAATAATTTGTCAAAACAGATTAGGATTTCAATTTGACAATTAGGAAATACCGAACGAAATCACGAGAAGAAATAAGGACATTGTTTTCAGTCCTTTTTTTCAACATCATTATTATGCTATCAAATAATATTCAACAGTAAATATTACTGCTTACGTTCTCATGTTGCATTACATACACTGGGTACGTCCGATATACATACATGAGTTGTTCACAGTATTGTAACCTTTTTGCGCAAGCTATTTATTTCAAGTAGGCGATGGTGTGCGACAACCATACAAATAATATTTATTGCTTTTTACAACAATTCATCCGAATGATGCACCGTTTTTCCCCTTTAGGAGAAATGTACACATGATGAAGTATTACGAGGAAATGTGAACCTTTACGAAGCTTTGGCTTGTGCCGCGTTTTCCACGTAATAATGTGATTAGAAATTCTACATGTATGGCAAACAAACACTTGTCTCCATGCATAGACGTATGATAGTGAGATCAAGCATCACGTTTAGACGTCTCTTCTTACGTCTAAAACGTAACGAATCAGATTCTGTGACGTCATCTGAGTGTGCAATGACGTCATTTTGTTGAAATTGACATCACCTTGCCTGCTGAAAATTCACCTGGTAACTTCATGTCAGCATGTTCCTCCAAGTCTCATTTCCAAGCGTCGATTCCATGCTCACTGACGTTACAAAACGCACTGATTATCGTCCCTGAACTGACTGGGAATTCCTCATGTAAGGTAAATAGATACTTGTCTTAGCTGCACAGAAGGGATGACGGATCTGTACATGGGCAGTGAGAGGAGAATTGCGTTACTCCGTTTAAGGGCAACACGATTGTTGCAGGGAGTTTTGTTCGTGATGTAGAATGAAAGTAATGTACCAGGATTCCTCGAAGGCTTTGGATTTTCCCGTAAAACTCACAATTTGACAAGAGGTTTCGTTCTCCAACTGAAGAAAGTGTAAGGTTGAAGTTAGGCACACTCATCATCATTACTATTAAAGTCAAGTATGACCGTGATCGTGATTGAGTTGAGGTGTGATAATGTGGAGCATTTTTAGAGCACGCACGGGTACCGCCAGCGAAGTGGCGGGTAGTACTAGTGTAGACTGACGTAGTCGACCTCTTTTATTAATTACCTCACTAATTTACCAAAATTTCAATTACTTGACAATTCACACATTACATTTTCAGCTACTTTTGTCAGATTTACTTTCCTATTTTAACCTAACTGAACAACTTGGAAGATCCAGTTTCCACGTAAGAACACACACAATTCCCCACAAGACCAGAATCTCTGGTTATGTCAACATTGCAACCACTTACTACATCTTACTTGAATTGTGGATGGTTTCAGCCCATACATAGTGCACTATGCCAATAAGGGAACACAAATACAGCCCATAATGGGTCGAAGCTGTGGTTCCTTTGCTGTAATGTATACCAAACAATCTAGATGTTCTGATGGATAATTGGGTCAAGAAGAGATCCTGTTTTAAGTTAAATAAACACTTATTTTCATTTGAAGGTCATCATGCTCCAGATTTACTTAAACGTTAATCTATATTACTACTTCATAATAACTGAAAACATTGCGTGGCAGTGCACTTTGCATTGTTTCTAGTCTGGAAACGACACAATAATACAATCTCTGAACTTTT
Source organism: Haplosyllis anthogorgicola (assembly GCA_038406195.1). Lineage (NCBI taxonomy): Eukaryota > Metazoa > Annelida > Polychaeta > Phyllodocida > Syllidae > Haplosyllis > Haplosyllis anthogorgicola. The sequence goes on along the minus strand of JBCAUI010347629.1, from coordinate 600 downwards.
TTGCTTACTATTAAAATGACATCAACACTATTGGCTTTTATGGAAATGAAATCCGTTCCAAATTATTTGGTGATAATCTATTTATTGCCACATACGTGGTTGAATATGTATGCGCTTGTGGCCCTTTATGCACTTTTTCCCAAAAATACAAGTTTAGATTCTGTGTACATACAGAGACGGAAAATGCGGTTTATGAATAATATGGCAAATATTCCTAAAAATATCTCTTCTTCTACTTGATAAATTGATCTTCCTGCTGAGAAGAATACAAATCAAATTGTTACGAAATGAAACAACTAAATCATCTGTCACTCGTCACAACTTTTGTCAAATTTTTTGCTCCAAAAAGGTGGGTCAAAATATTTGCCTTTTTTGCGCATTCTTGTTTGTAAACACTATTTTTCCCCAATGTTATGTTTAATCGTAATAATGAATGGGTGGCCTTCACCCCAGGGTCTCCATCACCAATTGCCCATTTAGGCCACGCCACTTTGTTATTGTGTGACCGTATGGAAAACTACCATAACTTGGCGGCAAAAATTAATATCATATATTTTACAAATATATGATATTACATGTAAATAAATAATTTTATTTCTT